>JAWPHD010025326.1:0-16659 GCA_037043455.1 Cyrtodaria siliqua
CCCCAATGTTTCTGCTCCACCGTACCAAATGAGAGTACTCTATTCACTAGCAATAGGACCCTTAGCCTCCGCACATAGTTGTATAATCCCATATTTAGATTATCAACTCGGATTAACAATAGGCACAATTCGCCTATATAAATCTTGGAACATTATTTATCACGCCTCTAAGTCTCTGTTTTTTAAGGCCCAAAATATACTCATCGTTTTTTAAAAAAAATAAAATTTTTTTAAATAATTTCTAACAACACAACTCATTGGAAGCCGTGATTATCTATCTTGTCTGCCATACTCATCACTGACTTCTATTTTTAATTCAGAAATTGTACCACCCGAAAGACGGTGATATTCAGGATAAAAATAAGGTGTCTATACAATCTCTCCATACTGCTTAAAATATACCCAGTACACACCTATAATAGTGCTTGGCATTACCATTGAACATAATACCACTTTTATAATTTTTCCAGAAGAACCATCGAGCAGTAACACCAGGCGCTACAATCAATTGGGCAATCTCCCACACGTACACCTTTTATCCATCTTCTGTCTTGAATCCCAGCCATATTTGAAAGACGGTTGACATTCGTGTCTCTATTGGCGTATCTAAATGGCTGTAGCACTTTGCGTATAAATGGTTAGGCTAATATCTTCATTTAGCAATTTAAAATGTTTTGCCAACTCTTCAAGTTATAGAGCTCACCTGGTATATGTTCTATTTTATCCTGTTTTTTTTTTGTCTTAATGACATCTTGATCAACATTAACCAACACGATAGTGTATGTAAAACTTTTCAATCCAACGCGCTTATCTCCATTTCTATTATCGACATACTGTTGTAAGTTAAATAGAGTTGTCTAATGTTTGAAAATTGTCTAAAACATTTTTTTATATATACTTAAATAAAAAATGATCTAAAGCAAATTACAATAAAACCCGGCTGCTCACAATTTCAGTACTTTCAGCAAGAAAGTTATAGATATAATAAATCAAAACATAGTCATTACATCAAACGGTACAGACTTAAAAAACATCATTTCCCAATGTCTTTGACAAATACAAACTCCCATACGTCACACCTCAGATGTTATACCGTCACCGTGGGGAACAGATTGGATGTTATTTGGCAGAACCAGTTGAATTTTGCCATTTGGTGCGCGACAACAGGATGTGGTATTGATTTTAACAACCATCTAAAGCTGATGCCTTGGTGGGTTCGTTATTTCGATTTCATGTCTACTACCAAGTCAGAAGAATATTATTTGAATGAGTGTAGCAATGCCGCAAGACTCAAAATGGAAGCGTTTAATAAACAATATAAACCGAACGCGTACGAAAGAATATGCAAGAGTTTAACGTTGACTTATATTCAGACTGGAGACAAAAACAAAGCTATAAATGATGGTTCAGGAACAATTTATAATTACTGGACACATATTGGTTATCATCCTTTTGGAAAATACTGCATTACGACAAAAAAAACGAAGAGTTTTACAGTCTAACTGAGAGTGATAAACACATATCACATAGATTACATTGCCCACGCGCCCCTCGGCGGTCACAACAGCTGGACCTACTTTTATCCTAGATACTTCTGCGGGATTTACAAGAGCTGGGGTAGAACGCATCAATGACAGCATATGAACATACTGCTGGCAATCCTTGCTCACAATCCAAACAAAAACAGATATACTTGGAACTGGACGGCATTTGATGCACAGAAAACAATTTCTAGCAAATGTAGAGGACGCAATAAACAGCCCAACAACTTGCCCAGTCAAATTTCAAGATATGAAACCACCCTAAAATATGCAAGAAGTAAGTAAATATTGTCTATGGAAGTGGATTGTACATGTCTCCCGGGTGACATGGAATTAAGAATTGGAACAATACAAGACTACAATAATGCAATTTGTAATAGCCACCGATGCACAAGCATTAGGATTAAATAATGATGTAAATGTAAAACCAGTACGCCAAAAAGTGTTCAAACCTTTTCAAGGCACCACAACAAAGAAATATTTACCGGAAAATTCTGATAAATCAATACATAAAACTGTGGAACCAATACAAAAATAGCGATTGAACACGAAGATAACAAAACAACCATAATGTTGTACTCAAGTAATACGGTCTTGCTGCATTACTTATCTACGAGATTTACTAAACCACTCTTGGCTGCCACATATAGCAACCCAACAGCGGCAACAAGCAAAGCCCATAGATTGTTAGCAAGCCAATTAATAACATTACCTGTTGCAGATAAAGCCATGATACTATTGCACCAATAACTCCTGGGTAAAGCTGCTGCTGCTTTACCAGCTAGGGTTGGCAAGAAGTTTACCAAGATTACCTAGTTGTTTTTTATATCAATCTTTTACACTTGATGAATCAGGTTTTGGGAGTTGGAACAGGTGCAGTCCCTCCCGTTGTGGGAATAATGGCCTCAACTAATACCCCAATATCATACCAAAGGCAGTCAAAATACTAACCATAGTAATACCTTGCCTCCCCTAAACAAGGTTATGATCCTCTCACCCAATGTTGTGTCTTCTTTTAACACCTTATTTATAGTTCTTTATCTGTTTATTGACTGCGTAATGCTTCTTTGTTTTCACTCGCCGCTTCAAGTCGTGCACATCTTTCATCTTCTAAGTTTTTTATTCTGTCACGTATGCGCTTTGTTGAAACTCATCCTCCTGCCCGGGGGTTGCTAACCGTTTTAATTTTTGTTTTTCTTTTGCTATGTCTTTATCAAGCTCAGTGAGCTTTGAGAGATTATTAATAAGTTCTCCACGAAAGCTTTGCAATCTTCTTATCTAAACCTCGTATCTCTCGCAGTGTTAGATCTTCTGGTTGACAGCAGTTTTTAGAATAAGTTTCATCTATATTACTCTCTATTATAATACAGTCATCGACTGGTATTTTGTACATCTTCAGTTGTTGAAAAAGTTTGCAAATGGTATATTCTCTGCAGCGATGGTATCTCTTGTTTATACCAAGGCTGCTATTTCTGGCCCTACCCGAGCAAGTCTTTCACGTGGACTAATAATCATACATTTTTAATGTGTTTTTCACAAATGTCAATACCCAGGTTATTTGAACAATGTGTTCAGAGGGTGTAAGAATAACTTGCTTGGTTCGTTTGGATTATTCTCCTATAATAGGTAAGATGGGACGTCATCTGTCCGCCAAACGAACTGCAATAACGAGTTTGCTAGCGGTGATGACTTGGCCAGCGCCGCTAGCTTCTGATCTGCAGGTTACTTGGTATACTGAGTAGCTTCATCGGGGGGTGGGAGTACGGGAGAGGCAACCCGCCGTCATCGGGAGACGGCAAGGTTTCGATGTTAGTGGTCGTGGCAGGGAATGGGGGCTAGGTTGTCCGATAGCATGGGTGTTCTTGAGATCTAGGTTGTAATTCATCTACATAAGCATCTTAATCGAACGTAGGATTTTCAAACTCAGCCAGTGTTATTTTATTTAATTTAAAAAAAATAAAAATATATATATTTAAAAACATGTCAGCTTACGGAAGTAAGCTCAATCCTCATAGAAAACTAAGAGAACCTCATGGTGCCAAGGGCATCCGCACAAGTGTAGTTGTTACTAACAACCCTTCAACGATAGACCAAAAGCAGCAACTGATTGTGAAATTTCCCAATCTAAGTACTAATGATGTGAAAGTTCCACGTACTGCTCGTCTTGCCTTTGAAATAGAACTTAAAGCAAAACAGACGCCAACGCTAACTGTATACCAGAATCTGGGTAGAACAATTGTGAAAAAATCGACAATCAGATAAGTGGCAACGAAGTCATGTCAATAGATGACAGTGATATATATCACAGTTATGTAGATTTATGGAACAGCCCTACCGAACGAATAAACATAGCTTACCAAGGTGTGGGTAAAGCAAACATGCTAAAACATAGATGAAGCTATAGCAGCAGCTAATGGAATAGATTTTGTATTCACGGACTTGGAAATGATCGCAAGTCATATGCCATTTTATCAAGCGAGGCTGGTTCTTAGATCATGAATTAACGTTTAACGAGTATACACCAAATCTGAATAACGTTTAACGAGTATAACATCAGTATCACCCCGCAGCTAGCTGGTGCATCTATGTAATAAAAATATCTGCTTGGAATTTGATATGGTAGTGATGTTGAATTAGCTAGACAAATAGACAGCAAACCATGGTAAGATGTCATTTATGTATGATCGTATCTTGCGACATAGTATAAAACAAGCAAACAAATCTGATACAGTAGGAATATCAACATTAATCACCCAGCACGGAGCATGAAGTATTCTTAATGCTGTTTGAAGACCCAGAAAGAACAGACACGGAATCCTTTTACACCCCCAAGATTGAAAAGGTGAAATGACAATCGAGGGCGCTGCCAAATCAGTTATATAGTCAGGGCATGAAGGCTATCAACATTGGGATGAATCAACAATATTTTGCCTTAACCTCAAAAGAAATCAAGAGACAGACGTTGTAGCGAGGGACTTATACTTTACCATGTTTTCTCTTGAGACCCTATCTTACAAAAGCATATGCTGTGGTGCTAGACCATGTGATCTGATGTATATGTACACGGAAGTGGAAGAAGAATAGAAAACGGCTGCAGGCAAGGCAACGCTACTCATAACTAAAAAAGCAGATGCAGATCACTTTTAATATATATCTATATATAACAAGATGCGCCAATCAATTTCGAAGAATGGAAGATTCAAGGAAGTACGATACTAAAGATCCTAAATATCCACACAGTGCCAATTCTGCGGTCAGACAGGCTGCGGCAAACAGAGTTTGTTCTTGACCTACTTGAACAAGAGTATGTTGGAGTTTTTGAACATATAATTATATTGTGTCCAACCATAGAGTGGATCGAGGCTTATAAAAATAGACCCTGGATAGGAGATGTGAGAAACCCGAGAGACTAAAATACAATTGTCAATCCCGTGAGCACCGACAAAGCCAATGTACAAGAACCTAGTTGCGTTTATTTTTCAAACAAATGCTGGCAAGCCCACATTATACATCATAGATGATTGCTCCGCCACAAAAGAATTAACAAAGAAAAAAGATATGTTATCAGAGTTGGCATTCTCCGGTCGTCACGCCAAACAATCAGTATGGGTCATTTCGCAGAGATATAATTCTGTATTGAAGATTTGCGGGAGCAAGCAAAATGGCTGTGTATGTTTTACACCAAGGACAGAGATAGTTATGAAAATAGTTATGAAAATAGTTTGAGCGAAAATGATGTTATTCCAACGCTGGAAGAGAAGAACCAGATAAGAAAAGCATTAGCAAAGCCTAAAATTCCAAGTTAATTTTGAGGACTGACCCAACCACTGGTTATTGGGTATGACTAGCATTACTCATAGCAAATGAGTAATGCTAATGGCAATGCTAACAGCAAATGAGTAATGCTAATAGCAATGCTAATAGCAAATTAAGTAAGTAACAGCCAATGAGTAATGCTAACAGCAAAATGAGTATGCTAAAAGCATGTAATAGCACAATCTGAGTCCTGCTCTCAGCGACTAGCTCATCGGCCTAGTAAAAAAAAATGCACTGTTAAAACAATGCGCTACACTAAATTCTAGTTGTGTGGTGAATATCCCAGCTGGTTGTTTCGTATTTTATGTTTATCAAAATAAAAAATCAAAATGACTACTATAAAAATGAATGCGGAAGAACTATACAAGGTATCATGCTGGAAGGTTCCACGGAACGTTTCACAGATGAATCCAAATCAACAAAGAAACAAAATAAGAAAGATTATCAGCCATAGTGGCTGGCGGCGGTAGTCGTCAGTATTTGGGTAAAGACATACAACTCACGACTATAGATAGCATGCCCCAGATGAAATTAATAAACTTTACTGTAGATATTAAGCAAGACTTGGGGCAAGCATGGCCAAGACTTTAGGCAATTATTTTATTAAGTTGTATGTGATCGGGAGTATCAAAATAATTTAATATAACCAATCCACCAAAACTGACAGAAGATTTGGAGGAAGACCCATTTATTAAACATGCTTTAACAAGTGCGTGTTGTGAGTTGTATTACAAGTATGGAATGTACTTAGCGCCATTTACAGCAATGCTGACAACTGTTCGACATATTGATTTTAATAAAAATAAAAATGTCGATAATAAAAATGAAGAACCAAGTGGAGAACCAAGTGGAGAACCAAGAGAGTAAAGTTGATACACAATCTGTTAAACAACAAAATCCAAAACGAGTAAAAGCTGGGAAAAAAGGAGCAGCAGCAAGGAAGGCAAAGCGTTTGCTTCAAGATGCGCAGGATGCACAAGATGCAGGACAGATAACAAAAGTAACAAGAGGTGAAGAGGAACCAGAAAAAATCAAAATAAATGTATACAAAAATTATATTCCACCGATTTTATTAGTAGGCTTTGCTGGGTTGGGTTTGTATATTTATAACAAGAAATCGGTAGCACCACCTGTAGCTGTGCAACCTGTTTATGTTGCACCAAAAGACCCGTTTGATTTTTCTTTTTTTTTCTTTATATTAAAAAAATGGCAGCAAGTATTGACGTAAAACAAATTGTAAATATGATGTATCACGCTGGAGTGGAAACACTTTTAACTGTTGGATATTCTGAGATTGGCAGAAAAGTACTAAAAAGACCAGCCCCTAAAGTGGATTTTAATATGGCAGATGTTGGGATGCTGTCTGTGGATATAATGTTAGCAATGGCTACAAAGGATATGTTGATTAAGCAAGGTATTATTCCTGCGAATATTATGAAATAAAAAATATATATAAAAAAATGGAAAGCGCAGTAGCAATGATGATCGGTGGCGCATTAACAAAGGCATTAGCATTTAGCGGTTCAAATTATTTCTTTTCAAAAATGGGAAGTCATTCAGATGAGGAAAGACAAAGGCATGACAAAGCCGTAGAACAATTGGAAGCAGCACAAGCGGCGTGGAATAAAAAAAGAACAGAGAGATTAGATTTTATTTACAAGCAACTGCAAAAAGAGCATCATGCAGGGCAGACTTTTGATGATGTGGACCAAGCTATGAAACAGTATTATTACATAACTGGCAAACATTTGCTTTTGGAAGCGGAGCCCAAGTTGAGTGATTTTTATACACCATCTCCGGATCAACAGAATAGAGAAATTACGTTTATTGTGGTGGGCATGGCTGCAACTGGATTTGTAGCGTACAAATTGAGTTCATAGTTTAAAACTATAAAAAATAGTTTTAAACTCTAAGTATGTTTACTTTGCCAGGTCTAAGCTGCGGCGGTCTCATCTTTGTTATTTCACTTTCTTTTTTTTACTACCACGTCCTTTTTTGGTTTAACCACGACTTCAGGTTCAGAATCGCTATCTTCCTCAGACTCGCTTTTAGCCTCGCTTTCAGCCTCGCTCTCAGACTCGCTTTTAGCCTCGCTCTCAGACTCGCTTTTAGCCTCGCTTTCAGCCTCGCTCTCAGACTCGGATACTGTCTTAGCGTGACTCTTTTTCTCTGTCTTGGCGTGACTCTTTTTCTCTGTCTTGGCGTAGCTCTTTTTCTCTGTCTTGGCGTAGCTCTTTTTCTTTTTCTTTTTTCGGTTCTCCACTTTCCAGAATGACTAAGTCAAATGCATGATACTTGTTATTTTTTTTGTTTTTACATGGTTTCAATCCAAGTGGTCGCACATAATATGGTGGTTCTACACTTGCCCCCTCTATTTTATCTTTGAGATGACCAGGCGCCCATACCTCACTGTTGTCTGATAATGTTAATATCATGGTTGGACCATATTGAGTTTTCACTATTTTTGTATCCGTAATAGCGTATATTTTATTTACTTCCAAGTCGGCCCATTTCTTTGTGCTATTATGATTTTGCGCTTGAAGCAGTTCATCAAATCGTGCAGTGTCCATTGTTTTATTTAATATATATATTTCCTTAACCCATTTTCAAAAATTGTTAATAGTATTGTTAATAGCATTGTTTTCCAAATGTCTGAAATGACTAAGTCATATGCACTATGAATGTCATAAAGTTTATTAATTTCATCTTGGGCCATGCTATATATATGATAGCTTTTTTTTTTCAATTCAAGTGGTCGAATATAATATGGTGGTTCTACACTTGCCTCCTCTATTCTATCTTTGAGATGATCAGGCGCCCATACTTCACTGTTATCTGATAATGTCAATACCATGAATTGATCATGGTAAAAATCCAGTATGTTTGTGTTTGTAATAGTGTATATTTTATTTACTTCCAAGTCTACCAATGTCTTTGTGCTATTATATTGCTCTAAGAGCAGTTCATTAAATTGTGCAGTGTCCATTTTTTATATATATTTTCTTAATACTTTTAAAATGGAAAATATTTATTACAGTCCACAAGGATTTTGGAGAGGTTACACAGCAGTTAAAAAATTAGCAAAAGAGGCTGGTGTCAGTAAGAAACAGGCCTTAGAATTTTTAAAGAAACAAGCTGTGTGGCAGATTTATTTACCCGCACCAAAGAAAATAATTAGACCCAGGTTTGATGTTTCCGTTAAGAATGGAGTGCATCAAGCTGATTTGTTATTTCTGCCGCATGACACTTTTGGCTCTGGCCGTGGCCGCAAGACATATAAATATGCGTTAACTGTGGTTGATATTGCGAGTAGATACAAAGAAGCAGAGCCGCTGACTTCCAAGGATAGCAAAGAAGTTGCCAAAGCATTTGAAAATATATACAGTCGGCATCTAAAATATCCAAAGTTATTACAAGTGGATCCAGGCAGAGAATTCATGGGTGCAGTATCGCAGTTGATGGTCAAACACAATGTAAATATCAGACGGGGCAGAACAGAGATACACAGAGACCAAGCTATAGTGGAAAGATTTAACAGAACATTAGCTGAAAGATTGTTTGGTTATCAGTATGCTAAGGAAATGGATTCGCAAAAACGCAACAGAGAGTGGGTAAAGAGATTACCAGAAGTTGTTAAAGCCATAAATGCGGAGACGAAAAAGCCCCCTCCTGTTGAAACAAAACTATTAAAAGGTGATCCTATCTGTATGAATGCAAGTGTAAGATATTTATATCAACCCGGGGAACAAGAAAGTGGAAGACGCAGAGCAACTGATCCAATGTGGAGTGTAGATATTCACAAGATTGATAGTTATATGGTGACTCAAGGCATAAGAGTTTATTATTTAAAAGCACCAGCGCCTCAAAGAGGATTTGTCAAAGAAGAATTACTTATTGTTCCTGCTGATACCAAAATTCATAAGTTTTGATAAAACCCATATGCATCAGTTGTAATTCCATCTTCTCGAATGTATCTTTTGGTGTAGAATGGTGACAGTGTTACTTTGTTTACTGTTATGCCATATATTTGATGCTTTTTCGATCGTATCATATTCATTTCATGGATGTATTTTTTCTTCTTAAACAATGCATCCTTGTAGTTCTCAAAGTTGATATGTTTTTGGATTACATATTTTTTACTCCCTTTGCTTTCTTAATAATCTGCTCATCCGCTCTCAAAATAGAATATAGCTTGGGTCTTAATCCAATATACTCAACTATAGGAACACCAGCACATTCATCTTTCATTTTACCCAATACTTTTTTGTTTGTATCATCGTGCATTGGGTGATTTTGAGGATAATCACTTAGATCATACTCGTCTTTCATTTCAACCATGTCTTTGTATGCGTCTTCCGTTTTGATGTCTACCAGTAGGCTGTCAGTGTCTGTGTATAATAAAGTACAGCCATCTCCGTACCTTTTCTTCAGGGTATTATAGTACCAGTCATACATCATGTACTTTGATAAATCCAAGACTGCCATCCCAACATAAATTGGTTTGTTTAATGTTAATTTCGTTTTGTTTACATGTAATGCCGACAATTCATCTGAAAATGTTATCCGCCTGTTAAAGTTGGGTTTAGCTATTATTATTCTTATCTTTTCATTTTCAGAGCCGTCAGTTTTGACTAGTTTTATATCAGTTCGCTTGCGTATATTTTCCATTGTTTTGCCAAACACAGAATTGTTCATAAGTTTGTAAAAATCTTTTTTAAAGGTTGATTTAGCTTTTTTCCTAAGTTTTGTGTTTAGGTTTATGTATGATGCCATCCATGGTTTTTCATTTAATTCTAATACTCTGTGGATTTTTGTTAATTTCATGCCTAATGATAAATACAACTCTAAATTTTTGTAATGTAACACATATGTTTCTTTGTCCATAAGATTGGGGACTAGTTGTTCTGTCATAACGTTATTTTCTAACAGATCTGTCTGGTATTCAGATAACCATACTTTTTTCACTGCTAATGTTTCCGGTGCAAGTGGAAAATCATTGTGAGATTCATGGAGTTCTTTTGGATATTCCAAATCCACTTCTAGAAAATATCCTTTTCCTTCTGTTGGCTTTGGCAACGTTTCTGTTTCCACCCAGTTAAAGCCAGAATATGGAAGTGGCTGACTCATTGACCACCCATAAAGATTATTTGTATCATAATACATTAAAAAGTTGTTTTCCTCGTAAGGGTTATAATCAGCTACGTGTGGATTGTTTGCTTTGGCATATCGTTTTGATACCATACTAATTCCACCACGCATACCTTTTTCTACAAACAAGTGCTGGTCAATGTCTGTCAAAAGTTCTAAATCTATTTTAGAATGTTTAAGTAAAGCATCCCAAGATAATCCAGGTGCTATGTAGTAATGCAAGGGATCGAGTTTATATGCCTTCATGCATGTTTTTCTGAACGTTTGGAATACATCAGCCAACAAAGTTACATCCGTTTTTAGATATAAATCATGATAGTCTCCAAGAGTTTTACAGTTAAACTCTTTCCATATTTTTTGAGCATGCTCGTAATCTTCGGGACTTATACTTTCATCTGAGAGACTACTGTAAAACTTTTCTATAGGTGGTAATTGCGTTTCCTCAAATCTTTCCACACCGTCCATATATTCGTATGGATAAACCCCTTTTCGTAAAAGTAGATCAGTTTTATCTGTAAACGTTTTTTTGGTGAGTTTGAAATCAGATTTGTCTGTTGCATCAACCAGCCTTTCTAAGGAAGATGCCATAAACTGAAAGCTATCCAAGAATCTAAGTTGTCCAACACTAAATGAAATATACTTTTCAGCGTTGTTTGGGATGCATGTAATACTACCTGTCATTTTGTGTATTTTTTGCATGATGAGATGGCTATCATATCCTTTGAGGTTATGAAATACAACAGGGATGGTTGTTTTACCTGGTTTTATTTTCAGTTTCAGGTTACAGTCTTTATGTGCTGCGCCTCTGTATTCACCTGTAAAATGACAGTGGTCTCTTACTTTACCGCTTCCAATTTCATTCTCCCATATCCAACAGTGTGTGGCTTTTTCATGATCTTTCTCATTTTGCCGCGTCATGATTAAGGGTTTTGGGTGATTAAATATGTTATTAATGTTGTTTTTTTCACATTCTAAGTGATTTAAAAACTTTTCAACCACATCTTCACCTCTGTAAATAACAGGTTCTTTAGCTTTGCCATCATATCTGACAACCTGGTATCCAAACCCGCAAGCTTCGTGTACATTTTGAATTTCAGATTTCATAAGGCACATGCATCTGATTTTGATGATTTTTAAATTGTATGTGACCTTCTTGCGGCATTTCTATTCTGCAAGAATTTTTGTTGATACCTTCACAGTCTTCTCTGTGTTTGGTAAGTAGCCCTTTTCCAGAAAAGCCGTAAAGGCAACGATCACAGAAGTAAGTTTGACCTGTATGTTTGTTTTGGTGAGAGAGTAGTCTATTCAGATTTTTAATCCAACAATAGTGATATTTTGTTATTTTAGTTGTTGTTGGTTTGTCGGGATGATCATCAGGGTTATAGTTGTCATCTATGATTTCTTCTTCATTATTTGGATCATCAGGGTCATAGTTGTCATCTATGATTCCTTCTTCATTATTTGGATCATCAGGGTCATAGTTGTCATCTATGATTCCTTCTTCATTATTTGGATCATCAGGGTCATAGTTGTCATCTATGATTTCTTCTTCATAGTTGTCAACTATGATTCCTTCTTCATTATTTGGATCATTCTCTGATTCTTCTCTAACCTCAACGTCTTCAGATATTAAAAGCAGATTAATTCGCTCAATATCTTTTGGTTGTTCTGATATTTTATACGGAAAAACATTTACTTTTTTACTGTTCTCTGATGTGGTGTACCCGAAAACATTAATAGCAAGATTGTTTTGTTTTTCTACTTTGGAAATTTGAGAAATTGGTGTAGGAAAGTCAATGCCCTTTTTCTTTAAGAACTCTAATACTATACTAGGATATTTTGACAACCTGTCGGTGTGATCTGCGGCTGGATTTAAAGCAGAATTTATTGCATGGAACAAACATTGATCATCATTATATTTTACATTGATAATCGCTTTCTTATCAGCTACTGCTTTAGGCAAAGGAATATATGAAGAACCTTTTAACGGCTCGTACTTTGCAAAGTTTAAGTGAAGATTAACACAGTGGTCAATTTCCAATCCTGATGCTGTCTTTGTAAATCTTTCCAAGCTCTGTAGTATGTTTGCGGATGCTTCATCGTAAAACTCATTTATTTTTTTCAGAGTTTAAAATTGCATATTGGTTGCTGGATAATACTGCTGGGACGTATGTTTTGGTAGCACCATTATCTTTGAAGAGCTTTACAGTGAGACCTAATAATAACTTTAATCCATTCATCTTTGTCAGCTCTTCGCTGATTTGGTTTGTAATAATGGGTTTCTTATCATGTAATAGTTCTTGAGGGTCTTTGTATTGCTCAACAGACATCACGTATGCTTTGAAATAACCACACATTGGTTTGTCAACCAGTTTTAATTCTGCTTTAGATTTTCCATCATTAAGCTCTTTCAAATTTCTATCATTAAGCTCTTTCAATTCATTTATAACATTCTCTCGTAATTTAGCATATTTCTTATCTTGTTTCTGCTTTTCTCGTTTTGTTTGAGATTTAACCTCTGGAGTTTCCTTTGAAAGAGCATCTAGCCCCGTTCTAAGCTGATCATCATTAATTCTTCCTTCCCGGTGTAATTGTAAAATGTAGTTCACGTTTTCCGTACTCATTTTTGGAGCTGGGATTGGTTTAACTCTTGGTTCCGGGATTGGTTTAACTCTTGGAGCTGGGATTGGTTTAACTCTTGGTTCCGGGATTGGTTTAACTCTTGGTTCCGGGATTGGTTTAAATCTTGGTTCCGGGATTGGAATTCTTGATTTAACTCTTGGAGCTGGGATTGGTTTTACACGTCTTACACTTTGCAGCACTTTGGACTCAACTGGTTGAATAACCTCTTTTGAAGTTTCCTTTGGAACTTCTTTTAATGCATTTATACCAACCGATAGTGTTTGACTATCTATTACACCTGTTTCAAACAGGTGTATTAATTTTTCTAAAACAGTCGTCATTATTTTCTTTCTATATATTTTCTTTAATGCATTTTTTATCAAAAAGAAATAATGGTTCAAAACCTCCAAAATACATATTGTAGTTATAGTGAGATGGCCAGCTACACCACGATAAAACGCTGACGGGTGACCCCTTCAATTCCCTGTGCTCCAATGGACTGTAGGTATAGCGAAGTCTAGGCGTTATATGTGTGGGACCACGATAAAACGCTGGCGGCATGCTGGTAAGACGATACGTTGAGCATCGTTAGTCTTTGTGTGGGGGGACCATGGTAAAGCTATGGTGGGCAAAGCCAAGCCATATATATTTTGGTCTAGAAATATATATATGTTTTGAGCCATGGGTAGGTGGGCTATGTATTTTGTCAACCTGGCGGGCGAAGTGAGTCCATGGATAGGTAGGTTATGGTTTTTTTGACAGATATTGACCATGTTATGGGGTTTTGGTCCAGAATTTTAGTGATTTTAGTTCACAATTTTGATGATTTGATGCTTTTTTTTGATTTTTTTTTGACAGATATTGACCATGTTATGGTCATTTCTACAATTTTGATGATTTTATGTTTTTTTGATGATTTTATGGTATTTTGATGAATTTTTGATTTTGGTCGGGAACTCAGATTATACATATATGTTGGCATGGTAAGTAAAATATATAGATCCAAGTTTCATGTACAAGCACTCTTCTTATCTCGTAGATGTTTTAGACCCGAGCTTATCTTGCTTATCTTGCAGATTCTCCCCTCCCCACCCCCTCCCCCACACTCACTCACTCCCCGGAAATAATCAAACAAGCGCTATTCTATAATTGCTACAATAAAAGTTAACTGCATAGATCCAAGTTTCAACTACACACTGGCTATGGGTCATCTGCTAGGCGTGATGGCATGATAAGTAGACTACATAGATCCAAGTTTCAACTACACACTGGCAACGGGTGATCTACATGTATGCTTGCATGGTAAGTCAACTATATAGATCCACGTTTCAACTACACACTGGCAATGGGTCATCTGCTAGGTGTGCTTGCCTGGTAAATAAATTATATAGATTCAAGTTTCAACTACACGCTGGCAATGGGTCATCTGCTAGGTGTGCTAGCATAGTAAGTTAACTACATAGATCCAAGTTTCAACTACACACTGACAATGGGTCATCTGCTATGTGTTCTGGCCTGGTAGGTAAACTACATAGATCCAAGTTTCAACTACCAACTTGTAATGGGTCATCTGCTAGGTGTGCTTGCATGGTAAGTAAACTACATAGATCCAACTTTGTTTCAACTACACACTGGCAATGGGTCATCTGCTATGTGTGCTGGCATGGTAAGTAAACTACATAGATCCAGTTTTCAACTACACACTGGCAATGGGTCATTTGCTATGAGTTATGACCTGGTAAGTAAACTACATAGATCCAAGTTTCAACCGCATGCTGGCAATTGGTCATTTCAACTACGCAGTGGCAATGTGTGATCTGCTAGGTACGTAAGCTAGACAGATCCAAGTTTCGACTACACACTGACAATGTGTCATCTGCTGTGTGCATGTCTGGTAATTAAGCTACATAGGTAAGATACATAAATCCAAGTTTCAACTTCACGCTGGCAATGTGTGATCTATTAGGTGTGCCTGCATGGTACGTAAGCTACATAGATCTTAGCTTCAACTACACACTGGCAATGGCTCATCTGGAAATGTGTGATCTGCTAGGTATGCTTACATAGAATGTAAGCTACATATATCCAAGATTCAACTACACACTGGCAATGTCTCATCTGGAAATGTGTGATCTGCTAGGTATGCTTACATAGAATGTAAGCTACATATATCTAAGATTCAACTACACACTGGCAATGGCTCATCTGGAAATGTGTGATCTGCTAGGTATGCTTACATAGAATGTAAGCTACATATATCCAAGATTCAACTACACACTGGCAATGTCTCATCTGGAAATGTGTGATCTGCTAGGTATGCTTACATAGAATGTAAGCTACATATATCCAAGATTCAACTACACACTGGCAATGGCTCATCTGGAAATGTGTGATCTGCTAGGTATGCTTACATAGAATGTAAGCTACATATATCTAAGATTCAACTACACACTGGCAATGTCTCATCTGGAAATGTGTGATCTGCTAGGTATGCTTACATAGAATGTAAGCTACATATATCCAAGATTCAACTACACACTGGCAATGTCTCATCTGGAAATGTGTGATCTGCTAGGTATGCTTACATAGAATGTAAGCTACATATATCTAAGATTCAACTACACACTGGCAATGTCTCATCTGGAAATGTGTGATCTGCTAGGTATGCTTACATTGAATGTAAGCTACATATATCTAAGATTCAACTACACACTGGCAATGTGTCATCTGTTATGTGTATTTGCCTGATAAGTAAACTAGATAGATCCAAGTTGGCATGGTAAGTCAACGATACAGATCCAAGTTTCAACTACACATTGACAATGGGTCATCTGTCAGGTTTGCTGGAATGGTAAGTAAACTATACAGATCCAAGTTTCAACTACACATTGACAATGGGTCATCTGTCAGGTTTGCAGGCATGGTAAGTAAACTATACAGATCCAAGTTGCAAGTAAAAATACTCTTCTTATCTCGTAGATATTTTCCCCCAAACTTATATTGCAGGTTCCACCCCCACCCCATCCCCCTACTCACTCACTCCCCGGAAATAATAAAACAAGTGCTATGATATAATTGCATGGATGTAGCCCACTCCCCCAGCCCCTCCTCACTCACTCCCCGGAAATAATAAAACAAATGCTATTTTATAATTGCAGGGATCTAGCCAATGAAGACATATTACAGTTTAACGTTACTCGTTACTCTACAGCTGTGACTTCATTTATCAAGTCCCTAGAGACGGAGTTTGGTGCTGTATGGACTACCCAAAATGTCAATATAGGTCAGAAAGCTGTTTCATTAATTTTCACGCTACATTGTACTTTGACTGTTAGGATATTTAATTTTTTTGTACATTTTCATTTTGTCCTCTTGACTTTGCATTGAACTAATCAGGCAGCCTGTTGACTTTGCATTGAACGAATCAGGCAGTATTCTACACTATTTAAAGGGACACATGGCAATCTGAATTTGTTTAAAAATCGCGGCATCCTGTTTTTTTTAAACATATCTTCCATATTTGCAATCATTC
>JAWPHD010025327.1:0-12500 GCA_037043455.1 Cyrtodaria siliqua
AATCAACTATATGTTAATTATGTTTAAATTAACCTTTGAATGCAGTCCTACAATTCATATACATATCTGAATTTCGTTCTATTACTTTACATCCGTTTTATTGGGATGACAACAGGGTAAGAGTGGGGCTTGGTGCACCCTAGAACCTGGTTTAAACCCCCAGCGGCCTTGTTTGCCTCTGACCGTTCCAAGGCGGTAGTCCTATTGTCAACCCTTTTGTGTGTGTGATGTCTTATCTTGCTTTTTATTCATCTTTAAAGTTGTTGTTTGTTTCTGTGTGTGTTTGTGGTTGGCTGTGGACTTATTGAAATGTTTAATAAAGATTGTATGAAAGGTTTTACGAAATTTGTAAATCATATCACCATAGAAGTCAGATTGTGATAAACTTGTCGCAGAAGAGTTCGTAAATTACTTCTATATTTTAAAAGTAAATCAGGGTTACAATAATAACATTTTACAAGTTTATGCTCATTTTCGAAGTTTATGGTAACGGTAGCCCAGCTGGAGTAGCTTTATAGTTGTACTAATATTATGAATATTAAAATATATATAAAAATCGAACCGGAAAAGCAGCATTCAAGGACGACTACAAGCTCTAGAAAAACGAATCAGTTGAAAAACATAGACCCCATAAGATGTATAATGGAGAACATCCCCATCTAAATGGGGATAATTAACAATATCATTAATTAACGATTTCAAAATTAAAATCATCTCTCTTGTAATAACTATGAACCGCTGACCAATTATAGCGTACATATTATCCATGTAGGGCATTAATTAAATGCCTGATGTTAAACGCCCAGTTTTAGTTTTGGTGTTTTTAAAGATGTACACAATACAACTCACAGGTTTTAAACGTTGCAATATAAAATATAACACACTGACGTTAAAACGTAATTTAAATGCACGTTCTCTCCCGGCAGTACCAAATACAACCGCTACTATTAAAAGCTCACTTTGTTTGTAAGTATTAGCCGACCCACTGTAGTACAAAACATTAACCATTGATGGCTGATATTAATCGCACACATTTATATTAATTAGTTATTTCGCTGCAGTGCAAACAGAAATCTTAAATATAAAGTTTTAGTTGTCTTACAATGGTATGACCAGGGTGTATGGTCAATAGACCAGTGGGTTATTTTATCTTGTTACATTTATACAGCCTATTTTAACTGAGCCTGGAGTTAGGATGTAATCTTGAAAAAACGTCTCCATGAAGAGTACATTAAATGTGATATTTTACTAATTATATATTATAAGTAGTATTGGAACGATCCAGTTTACAAACGATGTGCATGCCTTGTTCAAAGGAGCTCACAATAAACATTCACTAAAAGTTATTTTATTTATTTCCTGAAAACTTCTGCTTTTCTGTGTACATTCCACCAAACAATCAATAACTGATTTCAACTTCAGAGTCTCTTGTCTTAACACCCCAGCAAATATTAAAATCCATAATCATAAACGTTTATTTGAAATCTTAGAAAAAAGAGTGTGAGAGTGGACCTTTGGACACGGCCGAACACGACACATACGTAATATTGCAGTCTCGGTTTGACTGAGATTGTTCATCAACGGTAGTGAAATATGATATCTACCGCTCACGAACTCTAGCCCCGGGTTGAGCAGAACTCAATATTTATAAAATCAATAGTACATAATTTTAACCATCCGGAAGATGGCATGCATATGGCGGTGGACATATTTGGTGGCGGTAAGAGTTTAATTGTCACGGTGCTACAAACTAGTTTAATCCCATATTACTATACAGTATAAAAAACTCGCAGGTGCTTCAGTGCTAGTTGTCTCGCTCCAGGACAAAAATAGACCCCACATAACGTTTTACTTTAGTTTATAAAATAGATATAAAAGTCGAATACGAAATGTAGCATTGAAAGATCACAGTTATCAACCCACATAAACAAACAACAACTACTAACATGAATACAAGGCAAGATATGACATAACAAATATAAAGGGTTGACAATAAGGCTACCGCCTTGGAACGGTCAGTGGCAAACAAGGCCGCTAGGGTTTAAACCAGGTTCTAGAGTGCACGAAACCTCACACTTACCCCACTGTCATCCCAATAAAACGGGACAGTGTAAATAAATATATCCCTGCCAGGTTATAATCTTTAACAAACAAGGCAGCATTAATAGGCAATATAAGTATAACACATAGATGTAAATGATCATGTATATAAACCCTAGGTGGTCTCGCTGCAGTATAAAAAAATATCTTATAATATTTACTATGTTTAAGTTGTCATGGTGTTATACAGATATCTTAATCTCAGTTGCTTCATAATCCAGGCCGCGTCGTGGCTTAGTGGTAGAACGTAGAGCGGGAGGTGTGCCGGGTTAAATCCTCGGTAGTTGCATTATAAATACGTTATATCAAATGGTACTAGTACATGTAGTTCCCTTGCTTGACGTTAGCATATAAAATGTAGTTCTAGGTCTGGTCATCCCGGAGGCAGTATAATCTGACTAGGTGGATGTCATTCTTCTACGGAGCAGCATTACGGAGTGGCAGGACTAATAACATTTAGCATTAAGCTCACTGTTTTAAGCAAAAATGATAAGACTGAACTTATGTACAAGCGACGTTAAACCCCATACATACATATATCAGTCATAAACCACATTTGTTCAACGCTCGACTTTATTTGTCTCGTTGACCTACAAATTCACCAACTGTAAAACGCTCAATTTTAGAGTTGGTCGTCACTATAAACCACAGTTGGTTGGTTGTCAGTATTTTCCACAGAAGTTAAAATGTATGCGTAACGATAATGTAAGCTGTATGGATGTTCGGTTACTTCTCGTCCGCTAAGAAATTCTCTAGACATCTGACTCGAAGTTGAAACTCGTGATTTCCCATTTGTAACATTTGCATTTAAAATGTTCATTGTGACTCAGTTGACTGATTAAGTAGATTTACTTATTTTTACTCATAACGCTTTCAATATATCAAGGGATTTCATTATTTGATATTTTATCTGAAAGTGGATAAATCAAATCGGATTCCAGTCTATAGTTTAAAAAAATCTGAAAAGTTACTGCAAATATCAACAGGAGTCAAAGCAAAACAATAAGATAAATGTAGAGTTCAGACAAAATTGAATGTTGATTAATGGCTCAGCAGAACACAACACATTATAGATTATTTGGAGCCGCTCCAGATATATATAAGGATACAGATGAATTCGGAAACCTGTCCTACTCTTACTATCAAATACATTCCTAAGAACACATCGACGAAACACAGTCGCAACGGTGAGGCTTGAAACTGGGACCTCAGATGTTAAGTCCATCGCAACTTGCCGAGCCCCTTATACATAAACATGAACACATGCCAAATTGAGTATTTTATAAGTATTAACGGTTGATCGTGAACACAGTATGTGGATACACTTGCGCGAAGAACAGTTACCATAATTATATATACAAACATAAAAAAATCATTCACCTATTTGGTGATCCCGGCGTTTATTTTCCCCGCTGTAGATACATAATTTTCCTGAAAAAGGTAATGTAACACTAATATAAATAAGAGACCCAAGAGGGCCCGTATTGCTCTAGTGGCTGTATATATTTAGTGGAAATCAAGTGAAAAATAAAAAGTCCATTCTCTTAAAAAGGAGAATTGGATGGGGTGTCAGATAAGGCTGTTTTAAACGTTTCTAAGATTAGTTTGATATTAATTATGAACACATTTCATAAAGGTCGTAAAAATGAAGTAGCTAGAATAGCAAATTAGCCCCGGTTTTGTCATACATTAAGGGCCGTTATTCTGCTGTTTTTAGTCTGACATGAGAAGTTACTGAATTTGTCCAATTTCCTATATGACCGAGATAACTTCATAAAATAAAACATTAAGGAATAGGGATGGATGTGAGGTAAGCGTGGCTGTTTTTCCAAAGTGTGCGCTTGTATTGGTATTAGCTTCCTTAACAAGTTTGGTAAAGATCTGAAGAAAATTTACGTGTAGCTATGTAATTCTGATCTTAACCAAACCAAAGTAAAACATCGAATTTTCTATAAATCAAGAGTCATAATTGTATTGAAAATCGAAGCTCCTATTGAGGTAAAAAATATAGCAGGGGCCATGATTTCGATGTCATTTGTCCAATCTGGATGGTTTTCGATTTTGTCAGAGCTTACATTAATAGCCACAATATGGCCAAGATCGCAACTGGAAAATATCTGTGAAAAACGAAGCATCTCGCAGCAAATGTTAACGACGGCGGATGGCGTACAAATCGGCTTCCATATGGTGTCAGACCAGTCAGGAAATACTTCCGGTTCGTAGGGTGCTGAAATAGTTCCTAGAAAGAATCCAAAGTTTCTAGTTTGCATGAGTTTTTCCCAAGATTAGTTTCTATTTCATTGTTAAAAGTAACCTGAGGTTAAAGTAGTATGTCTGTTGTCATGAATAGTAAGTATTTTACTGTGTTTGTCAGGATTATTTCTTTGGAGAGTATGAGCACAAAGGTTAGGTAGAGATGTGGTTTTGACAGATGTTTATTTCAAAATACGTATAGTGTGAATGAATGACGCGAAATGTTGAAAAACTGAATCGGTGTTTTATTCCAGATATGGGACCGTTTGATAGCCAAATGTGTTTAATACACAGAATAAAAGTGTATTTAAGCGAACGAATGTTGTGGAACTTGTGACTGATCTCCAAATATAGCCTATATTGCATTGTGTTCAATGGGCTGATTTTGACCGGTCTGACACCTAGATGGACAAAATGCATTTTTCTTATTAATGGCCAAATCCAGTGGATTTTTTCTGTGGAAGCTTGCAGCTGAGTGAGAAAAAAAAGTTGATGTTAAATTTTTGAATTTTACAACAGAACATGTTTTTTTGCAATTGAAATAGAATGTGTGTGTTTTAGGGTGGAATTTGGGGGTCCTAGTGATTTGGAGTGGCCCTAAAGCACTTTAAGTAGGCTATCAAGTGTCTTTAAGTGGATTAGTGGCAAAAAGTAATAGATCTGTCACAATTCCTACAACAAATGGCAATTTTATTATTTTAAGGTACCGTATGAGGCTAAAATCTGAAAATGTATCGGTACTGACATTTTGACATGACGCGACTCTAGGAGGAGTCTTACTTTGTATCGAAAGCCTGTGAATCTGTAAATTTTGTACGCGATGATGGGTTTTTCAATCTGAAACTGAAATATACAGAAATTTGTGGAATTTAGCATTTATTTTAGTTTTTTGTTAAACATGGTGTACATCCCACTCATTTTTCTTCATTAATTCAGATGAAATCACTATGCAATGGCATACAATTGTAATTTAACACATTAATTTGGTATTTTGTTAGAGATAATGGTATAATCCACTGAAATATATACTATTCTGGTGTGTGATTCAGTTTGTCTTGCTGTTGCCCAAGACTTGAATGTATTAGTGGCCTTTAAAACTGCTACAGGCATATGGGGTAGGCTTAGCTTTTGAGTCATTACTTCAATTTTGTCTCTTTTTTCTGGCATTTTATAGCCCAACTGTATATTTTATTGGACATTGTGCATGTAAATGTGCTCCAAAGCAGCCTTATGGTCTATTGTGTGCCTCAAAAGTGTTGGAATTTAACAGAATGTCTGTTTCTCCATGAAAAATGAAGAAATTTCATGCATGAGTGATTTTGATATCTATACCTCACATTATGTGTATATTTTAGTTTGGTATATAGAAGGCAATGTTTGAAAACTTTACTTGATGGAAATATACCAAACGGTTAATTTATTTTGGCATTTTTTCTAGTTTTGTATATCGCGTCTTAAAATCCTTGATTTCTATTAGCCGAATGGGTCTTTGCATGCAGGAATTGAACTGAAAAGATAATAGGTCCTTGCCAAAGCATCTGATTTTCCATTCGGTCAACCTTATTGGTCAGTTAGATGTATTCGATAATTATTTTTGACAAATGTCGCGACTCTTTTAGGTGTCAGACCAGTCAGGAAATACTTCCGGGTCGCAGGGTGCTGAAATAGTTCCTAGAAAGAATCCAAAGTTTCTAGTTTGCATGAGTTTTTCCCAAGATTAGTTTCTATTTCATTGTTAAATCTAACCTGAGGTTAAAGTAGTATGTCTGTTGTCATGAATAGTAAGTATTTTACTGTGTTTGTCAGGATTATTTCTTTGGAGAGTATGAGCACAAAGGTTAGGTAGAGATGTGGTTTTGACAGATGTTTATTTCAAAATACGTATAGTGTGAATGAATGACGCGAAATGTTGAAAAACTGAATCGGTGTTTTATTCCAGATATGGGACCGTTTGCTAGCCAAACGTGTTTAATACACAGAATAAAAGTGTATTTAAGCGAACGAATGTTGTGGAACTTGTGACTGATCTCCAAATATAGCCTATATTGCATTGTGTTCAATGGGCTGATTTTGACCGGTCTGACACCATATGCACTGCTGGCCTTCGGCCATTAGAGCTAAATAAACAAAATGTAATTCCTCTCGGTTTTCTTTATACTCGCGGACAAGTTAATCTTTGCATTTACAGATCTTCTAAGAATGTTAACACGCTTCACTTTAACGTCTGTGTTTCTTATTAGTTGTATTCTTTGTAAAGAAGTACGGAAACGCAAAAATAAAAAAAAACATTTTAAAGGAATAACAGACGAATATTAACATACAACTGTCACTTTTTGTTAGACGGATGTTTTATGTAAATTTAGCAATGTAAGTCCATAGAAGCTTGTTTGTGACAGAGGCAGATCACCACCTTTTCCCAGGGTAGACCATTACTATATACCTGCCGCCATCCGTAACAATTGACACATTCTCATTTCTCAAGTCGAGCTCCCAGTGGGATTCGAACCCGCAGCTATGAGAGGCGAAACAATGTCCAGACGCGGCGTCTTTTCTATCCCGGCCGTCGCACTATTTCAAAAGAAGACATTTATTGAGTTTGAAAATTACTCGCTTAGATAAATATGTGTACATTCATAATCCATGCTGGCAAAGGAACATTCGTTTGATACGACATTTTATTAGCCGTAAGCGTTTTCTAAGTACAGAAGTCTCTCCTCAATTAAAATATTCTTTAGATAATTGGCTTTACAAAGAAAAACTGTGGTGGAGTTCAAACATTAAACACGCAATGTTTGCTACAGCATATGATTCATTAAGTGCTGTAACGCGTAATGGATGGTTTATGAATAATTTAGTGTGCACTCATTTATGCCGCAACGGAAATCGGAGTTAAATTTGATTCTTGCAAACACATTGGCCATACCATGGTGTTAATGAAGAGATGTATGGGAAGTCGCATCCTTCAAAATGTGGATATTTACAAACCATTCAATGACAGAACGTTTAATTCAACATGAAGTCATATATATTTGAAACAACATATAAACTATGTTCATTCGTTACGTGATTTTATACGGTTCCAGTTGAAACTGTTAAACCATATACGATTCAGCTTGAAATCTTGCAGTGTATATTAATAACAAAACATTTGACAAACGAACTAATTCCATATAATAAAATACAAATCGGTACGATGAAGACTGAAATGATTCATCGAAAATTGCGAAGTGATACACATTAAAGTAAATCAAAAGTATTAAATTACTTCTTAACGAATGAACAGCGTTTACATGTTGTATCAACAAACGACTTCATAGTGAATAAACATATTGTCATTGAATGATTTGTTGATGGTTATGGCCTCCCATAGGGATGCCCAGAGTACTCAAATGTCAAATTGTCGGAACCAATCAGATTTATTCCGTAGTAATTTCGTATCTTATTTTTTTTTTAAATATCTTTACATAGTGAGGTTAAAAAAAAGCCTTATATAAGGCTCGAATCATGAACCTTCGGTTCAGTAGTTTTGTTGCGGTATTAAATAGTACATAACAAATGCCATGATCTACAATCTGATTGGTTCCGATAATTTGACATGTGAGCGATCTCTTTAGGTAACATTGCAAACAATCGATAATCACGGGGAAAACATAGGGTAATCCATTATTCTCAACCTGGTAACTTGCCCTGAATCCTTACTCGTTCATAAAAAATGGTTTTATCGGGGGTCATAAAATCAGGTTGTCATGGATAAATATCCTGATATGCAGTTTTATGAAGGATTAAGATATTGTTGTTATGAAATAGATATGTCTTTTACTTTTATAATGATTTTTACGTCCGACTTTGTGAGTGAATGGTATTTTCTTTTATATACATTTAATCAGTTTACTATCTAGATTCGTGGGGCACTGTTTCAAAGTTATAAATATTAGAATACAGTGTCGCGTAAATATAAACGTATTTAAAAGAAAATATCATTCACATACGCACAAGTATGATTATCCATTATTTCTGGGGTATTTGTGTTCAGAAAGGAAGAGAAGGGTATATGTCTGCTGGTATATGTAGTCTGCTGGTATATGTAGTCTGCTGGTATATGTAGTACCATATAACGGCTCATTGGAAGCGTTGCTCCGAGTATCACTGTTATTATAGCTAAAAGCATCACTCGAGATAAGGTGAAAGAATCTTAACATTTGCTCATCTCAAGTCCGAATGGACAGGTTTAATGTTTTGTAAAATGATTAGAATGGTTTGCTGATAAATATAAGATTATATCGGCTTCATGGGTTGGTTGATCAAGTCTTTATTTTGACCCCATGTCGAAAACTCGTTGCATCTTCTGGTCATTATATTAGTAACACAATACAATACGATTAAAACTTGAGCGAAATATTCAGAAACGTTGGTATGAAGTTATACTAGATATTCTATCAAAGATGCTTTTCGTGTACTTGTCGTTTGTTATACCGAGCCATGTATGATGTTTGGGATTTCGACACATACATACATACATTTATAACGATACACAATGTCATGCAGAGTGATAACGATACACAATGTCATGCAGAGTGATAACGATACATAATGTCATGCAGAGTGATAACGATACACAATGTCATGCAGAGTGATAACGATACACAATAGCATGCATAGTGATTTAGTTTAATAATATTTTATTGCAGATATGTTACAATACATCAATTCAACATCACAATATATCATAGAAACATATGCAAATGGATTCCTATGAATATTGCAGAGTGATAACGATACAGTGATAACGATACACAATGTCATGCAGAGTGATAACGATACACAATGTCATGCAGAGTGATAACGAAACACAATGTCATGCAGAGTGATAACGATACACAATGTCATGCAGAGTGGTAACGATACACAATGTCATGCAGAGTGATAACGATACACAATGTCATGCAGAGTGATAACCAACTTTAAGCGCAAATGTGTTATAAAGCTTAGACCTTTGAGACGGTTGTGCTCGCTATTCCTGCATTTCAACTGGGATATTGACTATATATAATATATAGGTTTGCGTTTTACATTTGTGCAGTTGCTTCTACTTATATTAATTACCTTTTAAGAAGTAAACTGTTTATTGACTTGTAGTTATGAGATAGTATGGTGAACAATTGCATGAAGTTTTTCTTGCAAAGTGATAGAAATGTACTTGTGCAAGAAGCGACATCCAGTTGTAAATAAAAGAGTTACCCACTCGGAGACGGGGGAGTTTCTATTTGGTTCTCCGGTTCCCTCAAAAAGGATAACGCTGTCATCCGCGCTACAGAGTGTGATTTGTGTAATTCGTAATCAATATAATAGAAAAAAAGTTTATATTCCAAGACTGAAACAACATATTAAAGAAAACAAATTGTATCATTTTTATAGAATGACATCGCCTGCTGACATATGCCACTGTTAACACTCTCTGCTACGGAGAATGACGAAAATAGTTCCGAGTGTGGTCATAGTGCGCCACATGTATCTAGATCCATAATATATAAATCAAATTTGATTAACATTGCATGCATATAAAACACCGTTGTATTATTGTCAATACTTCCGTAGCCGGGATAGTAAAGACGACGCGTCTAAAACGTCTCGCATCAAGCCGCTGCGGGTTCGAATCCAGCTGGGAGCTCGACTTGACAAGTGAGAAAGTGTCGATTCTTAGGGATGGCGGGAGGTATACAGTACTAAGTTCTACCCAGGTACAATGGCGTGGTCCGCGGCCATTAACATAAAACAAAGCAACCGTCAGTAATGGCCTAGCATGAGCTACATGTAACCAATGACGTAAAACACCATTCAAACTAAAACACCATTCAAACTAAAACCATTCAAACTAAAACACCATTCAAACTAAAACAACAATTAATTATTATCATGTGTGTGTAAACTGCCACAAAAAGTAGGAGTAGGAGAGGGAGAAGTAGTAGTAGTAGCCTAGGAGTAGGAGAAGGAATGGGAGTAGTAGTAGTAGTAGTAGTAGTAGTAGTAGTAGTAGTAGTAGTAGAAGTAGGAGAAACAGTAGGAGTAGAAGTAGGAGGAGTAGTAGGAGTAGGAGTAGTAGTAGTAGGTGGAGGAGGATTAGGAGAAGGAGTAGGAGTAGGAGTAGGAAAAGGAGTAGGAAAAGGAGTAGGAGGAGGAGAGGGAGTAGTAGTAGTAGGAGAAGTAGTAGGAGAAGGAGAAGGAGTAGAGTAGTAGTAGGAGAAGGAGTAGGAGAAGGAGTAGGAGAAAGAGTATGAGTAGGAGTAGGAGAAGGAGTATGAGAAGGAGTAGTAGTAGGAGAAGGAGGAGGAGAAGGAGAAGGAGTAGGAGTAGGAGAAAGAGTAGGTGTAGGAGTAGGAGAAGGAGTAGGAGAAAGAGTAGTAGAAGAAGTAGGAGAAAGAGTAGGAGAAGGAGTAGGAGTAGGAGAAAGAGTAGGATCAGGAGTAGGAGAAGGAGTAGGAGAAGGAGTAGGAGTAGGAGAAGGAGAAGGAGTAGGAGTAGGAGAAGTAGTATGAGTATGAGTAGGAGAAGGAGTAGGAGTAGGAGAAGGAGAAGGCGTAGGAGAAGGAGTAGTATTAGGAGAAGGAGTAAGAGAAAGAGTAGGAGAAGGAGTAGGAGTAGGAGTAGGAGAATGAGTAGTATTAGGAGAATGAGTAGGAGAAGGAGTAGGAGTAGGAGTAGGAGTAGGAGAAGGAGTTGGAGAAGGAGTAGTAGGAGAAGGAGTAGGAGAAGGAGTAGGAGAAGGAGTAGGAGAAGGAGTAGGAGTAGGAGTAGGAGTAGGAGGAGGAGTAGTAGTAGTAGTAGGAGAAGAAGGAGTAGGAGAAAGAGTAGGAGAAGGAGCAGGAGTAGGAGTAGCAAAAGGAGTAGGAGTAGGAGAAGGAGTAGTAGTAAGAGTAGGAGTAGGAGAAGGAGAATGAGTAGGAGTAGGCGTAGGAGTAGGAGAAGGAGTAGTAGTAGGAGTAGGAGAAGGAGAAGGAGTAGGAGTAGGAGAAGGAGTAGGAGAAAGAGTAGGAGTAGGAGTAGTAGTAGGAGAAGGAGTAGGAGTATTAGTAGGAGAATGAGTAGGAGAAAGAGTAGGAGTAGGAGTAGGAGATGGAGAAGGAGAAGGAGTAGGAGTAGGAGTAGGAGATGGAGAAGGAGAAGGAGTAGGAGTAGGAGTAGGAGTAGGAGTAGGAGAAGGAGTAGTATTAGGAGAAGGAGTAGGAGAAGGAGTAGGAGAAGGAGTAGGAGTAGGAGTAGGAGAATGAGTAGTATTAGGAGAATGAGTAGGAGAAGGAGTAGGAGAAGGAGTAGGAGAAGTAGTAGTAGTAGTAGTAGAAGGAGTAGGAGAAAGAGTAGGAGTAAAAGTAGGAGTAGGAGAAGGAGAAGGAGAAGGAGTAGGAGTAGGAGTAGGGGAAAAGTAGTAGTAGTAGGAGTAAATGTAGGAGTAGGAGTAATAGTAGTAGTAATAGTAGGAGTAGGAATAGGAGTAGTAGAAGGAGTAGTAGTAGTAGGTCGAGGAGGAGGAGGAGTATGAGTAGTAGTAGGAGTAGTAGTAGGTTTAGGAGTAGTAGTAGTAGTAGTAGGAGAAGGAGTATAAGGAGGAGACGTAGTAGTAGGAGTAGTAGGAGTAGGAGTAGTAGTAGGAGTAGGCGTAGTAGGATAAGTAGTAGGTGTAGGAGTAGGAGTAGGAGGAGTAGTAGTATAGGAAGAGAAGGAAAAGGAGTAGGAGTAGTAGAAGGAGTAGTAGGAGTAACAGTAGGAGTAGTAGGAGAAGTAGTAGGTGTAGGAGTAGGAGGAGGAGTAGTAGTATAGGAAGAGAAGGAAAAGGAGTAGGAGTAGTAGAAGGAGTAGTAGGAGTAACAGTAGGAGTAGTAGGATAAGTAGTAGGTGTAGGAGTAGGAGGAGGAGTAGTAGTATAGGAAGAGAAGGAAAAGGAGTAGGAGTAGTAGAAGGAGTAGTAGGAGTAACAGTAGGAGTAGTAGGAGAAGTAGTAGGAGTAGGAGTAGGAGAAGTAGTAGGAGTAGGATAAGGAGTAGGAGGAGGAGTAGTAGTAGTATAGGAAGAGAAGGAAAAGGAGTAGGAGTAGTAGAAGGAGTAGGAGTTGTTGGAGAAGTAGTGTGAGTGGGAGAAGAAGTAGGAGTAGGAGG
>JAWPHD010025328.1:0-16654 GCA_037043455.1 Cyrtodaria siliqua
ATTTATGCGGGAAAGAACGAGTGCATATATCCCAATATAATTCTAATAACCTTTGTATTGCATACACATGTTCAAATTAGAACAATAAAATAGGTTGTAGCATTTAATTCTTACCAAAATCATTTATTTGAAACAAACATACTGTTGTTTCATCATGGGAATTTTCACAATGAAATCAACATTGTTTATACCATGTGACATACTTTTTTGACATGAACAGAAAATTGCACCAATCACGAACGAGTATATATTGCACACCCGATATGACCTTACTACACGTACACGTCAATATGATCGAATATGGACGTTTCCTGTTACAATGAAACTTGTTTTGGTAGTTCAAAGAAGCCTGTGTTTTTGCATATTACTTTATGTTGATTATATTGCAGTAAATTTAATGTTATCCCATACTTGCTTATAAATACGTTGTTTTTGAATATACAACAATAGGTTTGAAGCTAGTCATACTGAGCAATAAAGCTTTAACCCACCATGCCATCCTATATGCTAGGCTGGCCTTCCTATATCAGGCCCTCATCCCATTTCAGCCCACGAGCTTGGCTCTCGGGCTGTAATGGCATCTCGGGTGAAAATACCCATTTTATATTTTCTATATATTGCACCAATAATATAACCCTGTATGGTTCCTGGGCAAGACTAGGGCCATTGCTTATCCAGGCAGAGGGGTAAAATCCTGCCGAATTCATGTTTCATCACGTTTATTAATGGTCTTCAGCATGATCCTTGTATTAATTACAGACCTAATAACAATTATAACTGATTCAAGTGCTGCTTGAGTGGTGGCAGAAAACAATGATTGTGGCTACAGCAAAGAATTTGCCGCAAAACTGCAAGTGAGAAGGTTCTCGGCCCATTCTGCATATTTTTGTCTCGATGTAAGTGGACGGTGGGCTTGGAATGTTCATTCCTGTTGGTGCCATATAACCTGTTTGTGTTGTTGCGCCTTAGAACACAATTCAATTACCAATAATATGTTTAACCTATGGCAGCATAACAAAGAAAACTTGAAAACTCCAATTTTGTATTACCTGTGATTTAATTATACTCAGTATCAAAATGAAGGATTAAAAACTCAGGTAATTTTAACTCCTGATAAATACTTAAAGATTAAATATATCTTGTTAATGAGGGCTGGGGCTAAAATGTTCTCGCCTATCACCGCTGCAGGTTCGAATCCCATTGGGAGTTTGACTTGTCATGTGAGAAAAATTAGTTCTTACAGATGGCGGTCGGTATACAGAACTGCATGGTTCTACCCAGGAAAATAACTCTGCCTTTTACTACGAAAAAAATCGACCGTCATATATAAATCAAGAAAGTCAACAAACCTGGATCCTGTTCACGTAATCCACACAGGAGGGAAGCCATGGCTGCTCCTTGGCTGAAACTCAGTATTCCATCAAATGGACCCTATACACAGCAAACAAATATATAATACAATATATCTCTATTACACAGAAAACAAATATATAATACAATATAGCCCTATACACAGCAAACAAATATATAATACAATATATCTCTATACACAGCAAACAAAATATATAATACAATATATCTCTATACACAGCAAACAAATATATAATACAATATATCTCTATACACAGCAAACAAATATATAATATAGGTTATTGCATTTGTATGGCTAAATATTACTTGGAACGAGTTGTTTTGGCAAAGGACGACGAGCTTGCGAGTCGTCCTTTGCGCCAAAACAACGAGTTCCAAGTAATATTTAGCCATACAAATTCAATAACCGTTTTATTGTATACTTTAATATTGTTTTTGATCAATGTTAATTGTCTGCCTATTATTTTTCATTGTATTTGTGTTATTTTTTATAGCTTTTGATGGAATTCCTATCTTGCCATTCAGTTTCATTTTGTGTGGATGATTATTTTGCGCGAAAACGACGTCAACGTCGGATGACGTCATTAAAAACATCAAGGGATTTTCTGAAGTTTGTTTACCATTCGATAATGTTAAAAACAGTGGGTGAATGACCATTTGAATTATTTTATCCATTTTTGCCATAAAAGGTTGTAAAAAAACTCGTATTTTGTTGTTGACACTATAGGAAGGATTCCGTTATTTTCATTTGAAAGTAGTTCCTTATTTCTATTTCGCGGCTCTTAGCAAGCACGAGCAAAAGTTCCCGTGCAATATCAATGCGTGCAATATTGTAGAATATTGCACGCTTAGCTCAATGCAAACTAAACGGGACAATATGAAAGTATACAATAATACAATATATCTCTATACACAGCAAACAAATATATAATACAATATATCTCTATACACAGCAAACAAATATATAATACAATATATCTCTATACACATAAAGCAATACAAAATAGTAAACAATACTAAACAATACAAAATAGCAAACAATACAAAATGGTAAACAATACAAAATAGCAAACAATACAAAATGGTAAACATTACAAAATAGCAAACAATACAAAACAGTAAACAATACAAAATAGTAGACAATACAAAAATAGCAAACAATACAAAATAGCAAACAATACAAAATAGTAAACAATACAAAATAGTATTAGTAAACAATACAAAATAGTAAATAATACAAAATAGCAAACAATACAAAATGGAAAACATTACAAAATAGCAAACAATACAAATTAGTAGATGATACAAAATAGTAAACAATACAAAAAACAATACAAAAAACAATACAAAATAGTAAACAATACAAAATAGTAGACGATACAAAATAGCAAACAATACAAAATAGTAAACAATACAAAATAGTAGACAATACAAAATAGTAAACAACAATACAAAATAGTAGAAGATACAAACAAGAGGCCCAAGAGGGCCTGTAAACGCTCTACTGGCTGTTATACCATTGATGAATCGAGTCGTACTACATGGTGTCTAGAGTGTACACAAGGTTTTTCAAGTATTTGACCTAGTGACCTAGTTTTTGACCTCATGGGACCCATTTTCGAACTTGACCAAAATATAATTAAGACAACATTTCGACAAAGTTTCATCAAGATCGGGTCAGAAATATGGCCTCTAGAGTGTACACAAGGTTTTTCAAGTATTTGACCTAGTGACCTAGTTTTTGACCCTGTGTGACATATTTTCGAACTTTAGCAAGCTATAATTGAGACAAATATTCTGACAAAATTGCATCAAGATCGGGTCAAAAATATGGCCTCTAGAGTGTACACATGGTTTTTCCAAAGTTTGACCTAGTGACCTAGTTTTTAATACCATGTGACCCATTTTTGAACTTGACCAAGGTATAATTAAGACAAACATTTTGACAAAGTTTCATCAAGATTGGGTCAGAAATACGGCTTCTAGAGTGTACACAAGGTTTTTCAAGTATTTGACCTAGTGACCTAGTTTTTAACCCCATGTGACCCATTTTCAAACTTGACCAAGATATAATTAAGACAAACATTCTGACAAAGTTGCATCAAGCTCGGGTCAAAAATATGGCCTCTAGAGTGTACACAAGGTTTTTCCAATATTTGACCTAGTGACCTAGTTTTTAACTTCATGTGACCCATTTCCGAACGTGATCAAGATATAATTAAGATAAACAATTTGACAAAGTTTCATCAAGATTGGGTAACAAATATGACCTCTAGAGTGTACAAAAGTTTTTTCAAGTATTTGACCTAGTGACCTAGTTTTTGACCCCACATGACCCATTTTTGAACTTGACCAAGATTTCATTGAGACAAACATTCTGACAAAGTTTCATGATGATTGCATCAGAATTGTGGCCTCTAGAGTGTACACAAGAAAAGTTAACGGACGACGGAAAACGGACAACACACCATCCCATAAGCTAAAAACAAACTTTACCGAGCTGTTATTGACATTAACAATCTGGTAAAGTTTGGTAAAGATCGAATGAAAAAAAATATGGCGTCTAGAGTGTACACAAGGTTTTTCAAGTATTTGACCTAGTGACCTAGTTTTTGACCCCATGGGACCCATTTTCGAACTTGACCAAAATATAAATAAGACAACATTTCGACCAAGTTTCATCAAGATCGGGTCAGAAATATGGCCTCTAGAGTGTACACAAGGTTTTTCAAGTATTTGACCTAGTGACCTAGTTTTCGACCCTGTGTGACCCATTTTCGAATTTTAGCAAGCTATAATTGAGACAAATATTCTGACAAAATTGCATCAAGATCGGGTCAAAAATATGGCCTCTAGAGTGTACACACAGTTTTTCCAAAATTTGACCTAGTGACCTAGTTTTTAACACCATGTGACCCGTTTTTGAACTTGACCAAGATATAATTAAGACAAACATTTTGACAAAGTTTCATCAAGATTGGGTCAGAAATACGGCTTCTAGAGTGTACACAAGGTTTTTCAAGTATTTGACCTAGTGACCTAGTTTTTAACCCCATGTGACCCATTTTCAAACTTGACCAAGATATAATAATAACAAACATTCTGACAAAGTTGCATCAAGCTCGGGTCAAAAATATGGCCTCTAGAGTGTACACAAGGTTTTTCCAATATTTGACCTAGTGACCTAGTTTTTAACTTCATGTGACCCATTTCCGAACTTGATCAAGATATAATTAAGATAAACAATTTGACAAAGTTTCATCAAGATTGGGTAACAAATATGACCTCTAGAGTGTACACAAGTTTTTTCAAGTATTTGACCTAGTGACCTAGTTTTTGACCCAACATGACCCATTTTTGAACTTGACCGAGATTTTATTGAGACAAACATTCTGACAAAGTTTCATGATGATTGCATCAGAATTGTGGCCTCTAGAGTGTACACAAGAAAAGTTAACGGACGACGGACGACGGAAAACGGACAACACACCATCCCATAAGCTAAAAACAAACTTTACCGAGCTGTTATTGACATTAACAATCTGGTAAAGTTTGGTAAAGATCGAATGAAAAAAAATATGGCGTCTAGAGTGTACACAAGGTTTTTCAAGTATTTGACCTAGTGACCTAGTTTTTGACCCTGTGTGACATATTTTCGAACTTTAGCAAGCTATAATTGAGACAAATATTCTGAAAAAATTGCATCAAGATCGGGTCAAAAATATGGCCTCTAGAGTGTACACATGGTTTTTCCAAAGTTTGACCTAGTGACCTAGTTTTTAACACCATGTGACCCATTTTTGAACTTGACCAAGGTATAATTAAGACAAACATTTTGACAAAGTTTCATCAAGATTGGGTCAGAAATACGGCTTCTAGAGTGTACACAAGGTTTTTCAAGTATTTGACCTAGTGACCTAGTTTTTAACCCCATGTGACCCATTTTCAAACTTGACCAAGATATAATTATAACAAACATTCTGACAAAGTTGCATCAAGCTCGGGTCAAAAATATGGCCTCTAGAGTGTACACAAGGTTTTTCCAATATTTGACCTAGTGACCTAGTTTTTAACTTCATGTGACCCATTTCCGAACTTGATCAAGATATAATTAAGATAAACAATTTGACAAAGTTTCATCAAGATTGGGTAACAAATATGACCTCTAGAGTGTACACAAGTTTTTTCAAGTATTTGACCTAGTGACCTAGTTTTTGACCCAACATGACCCATTTTTGAACTTGACCAAGATTTCATTGAGACAAACATTCTGACAAAGTTTCATGATGATTGCATCAGAATTGTGGCCTCTAGATTGTACACACAGTTTTTCCAAAGTTTGACTAGCCTAGTGACCTAGTTTTTAACACCATGTGACCCATTTTTTAACTTGACCAAGATAAAATTAAGACAAACATTTTGACAAAGTTTCATCAAGATTGGGTCAGAAATACGGCTTCTAGAGTGTACACAAGGTTTTTCAAGTATTTGACCTAGTGACCTAGTTTTTAACCCCATGTGACCCATTTTCAAACTTGACCAAGATATAATTAAGACAAACATTCTGACAAAGTTGCATCAAGCTCGGGTCTAAAATATGGCCTCTAGAGTGTACACAAGGTTTTTCCAATATTTGACCTAGTGACCTAGTTTTTGACCCCACATGACCCATTTTCGAACTTGACCGAGATTTCATTGAGACAAACAATTAAGATAAACATTCTGACAAAGTTGCATCAAGCTCGGGTCAAAAATATGGCCTCTGGAGTGTACACAAGGTTTTTCCAATATTTGACCTAGTGACCTAGTTTTTAACTTCATGTGACCCATTTCCGAACTTGATCAAGATATAATTAAGATAAACAATTTGACAAAGTTTCATCAAGATTGGGTAACAAATATGACCTCTAGAGTGTACACAAGTTTTTTCAAGTATTTGACCTAGTGACCTAGTTTTTGACCCCACATGACCCATTTTTGAACTTGACCGAGATTTCATTGAGACAAACATTCTGACAAAGTTTCATCAAGATCGGGTCAAAAATATGGCCTCTAGAGTGTACACACGGTTTTTCCAAAGTTTGACCTAGTGACCTAGTTTTTAACACCATGTGACCCATTTTTGAACTTGACCAAGATATAATGAAGACAAACATTTTGACAAAGTTTCATCAAGATTGGGTCAGAAATACGGCTTCTAGAGTGTACACAAGGTTTTTCAAGTATTTGACCTAGTGACCTAGTTTTTAATCCCATGTGACCCATTTTCAAACTTGACCAAGATATAATTAAGACAAACATTCTGACAAAGTTGCATCAAGCTCGGGTCAAAAATATGGCCTCTAGAGTGTACACAAGGTTTTTCCAATATTTGACCTAGTGACCTAGTTTTTGACCCCACATGACCCATTTTCGAACTTGACCGAGATTTCATTGAGACAAACATTCTGACAAAGTTTCATGATGATTGCATCAGAAATGTGGCCTCTAGAGTGTACACAAGCAAAAGTTAACGGACGGACGGACGGACGACGGACAACGGACAACACACCATCCAATAAGCTCTGCTGGCCCTTGGCCAGTAGAGCTAAAAAGCAAACAATACAAGATAGTAAACAATACAAAATAGTAATAGTAAACAATACAAAATAGTTAACAATACAAAATACCAAATAGGAGACGATATAAAATAGCAAACAATACAAAATAGTAAACAATACAAAATAGTAGACAATACAAAATAGCAAACAATACAAAATAGCAAACAATACAAAATAGCAAACAATACAAAATAGTAAACAACAATACAAAATAGTAGAAGATACAAAAAAGCAAACAATACAAGATAGTAAACAATACAAAATAGTAATAGTAAACAATACAAAATAGTTAACAATACAAAATACCAAATAGTAGACGATACAAAATACCAAACAATACAAAATAGTAAAGAATACAAAATAGTAGACGATACAAAATAGCAAACAATACAAAATAGGAGACGATACAAAATAGCAATATTATATGTGGGCATACTTCAACAGAAATGCATCAACCAGACACTTTATTGTGATATGCCAGAAGTAAACCACATTTTTATTTTATTTTGGCCTAACCCCATTTTCAATTAAAATTTGTCATCCTGTAAATCATAAAAATTAAATTATAAAATAAATTCAATCAGTTTTATTCAATTAAATTGATCATTAATAATTATCATGAAGGAAAAAAACATAATAAAATAACTTTCAGGGGCGTTCTTGGAGCTAATTTAGGTATACGCACCATTGAGTTTTGGATTCACAAATGTGCCTAAACCCCCCTATACCTTCTGTTTTTATTGCATTTTTCGCATTTTTAGCCTTTTTTATTTGTTTGCTTCTTTAACAGCCTGTACGCACGTGTGTCAGTGTGTATGCCCAGGTACGCCCCTGACTTTAAATATAGCACTATTCTTAATGCACACACTGGTTCCGTACTATAATTATCTTTCTAATCCATAAAGCTGGGAACCACATACCTGTAGTAAAGTGGGCTATTTATAGCTTAGCGTGTATTGGCGAGTGTAGATTAAAGTGGACGGCTCTACCAAAATTCACCAGCTCGATCGCAGGTGAAATGGTTGCTTTGCATTAAATATATAATTTTACACCAGTCCAGTCATTTTTGACTGGGTCGCTATTTATTTCTATAAAAATAACAGGTATCAACTGCTACATGAAACACACTTAAAACACCTACCAATTTACAAAACCCATACCATTTCCAATACATCGTCTGAAATAGAGGCGGTGATCTTTAGATCGCCGCCGCCGATATATACAACGTTATAAACAACGATATATACAACCCAGTAGCTACAATACCTTAAAACAACGGCTTGTTAGAAAGTAAAATAGTGGAGACCTTATTTACAGTTGGTACCTCGAAGACAGGTTGGTTCTCAGATCCGTTTATATGTGCCGAATAAGCAGTAAGTTTCATATTTATACAGTTGCCTGCTAGCGTATTTGCTTATATTCACCATCAATAAATGTTTTGTACATTTACATGTTTACTAACACGACATGCAACTGTTGATATCTACACATGTTTTCTTTATACAAGAAAGTACTTATAATAAATACTAGTAATTCTCTGCTTTATATGCAACAATGAGGTCGAAAAATGTCAACAGTTGCATGAAGTAGTGTAAGTAAATGTACAACACATTGATTGATGGTGACATCTGTGTGTAAACATGTCAATGGTATGCAATAAAAACAATCCATCATGGGTATCTGGTTTAGATAGGGACATTCCAACAATCTGTACTGCACAACAACTTCACTGAGTTCTTTTTACCTAACTTAGTACTAACCTATTTGAGAAAAAAAGTTAAAAATGTATTGAACTAAATCACTTATAAAACCTTACTCTGCCTCACCTGTTCTTCAAAAGCTTTCTTTATAACTTCAAGTGATTCCTCATACCCCCTGCAGCAATTTGTATAATCCTGGGCCACATATGTACTGTCATTTGTGGAAAACCACCATCCCGTTTGATCTGTGCAAGTTAAGAACAAGACATCAAAATATTCCTTAAACTGATAATTTAAATATTTTTAAAAATTGTTATTTTCATCACCGAAACTCGATGTTGATGACATGTGTAAAAATAATGCAATCAACCATGGGCTCCAACAATGTTGTATTTTGAGCACTAAGATTTCCTCTTCATGAACAATAATTACATCAATGCCATATATTCCGTAAATTTAAATTAGTCATCAACTCGTGAAATTTCCTATCAGTTATGTATGTGAAGATATGTCATAGATCAACTGTCAATATAATCTAGCTTTTTACAGAACAAAAATACTGCTTTACTTAAAAATATATATATTAAAGGGGTTGATGCATTATTTTCAAACAGGATTTATTTAAAAGGGCTCTGAAAAACTTGGAAAAAGCTGAAAGAATTATCAAAATGTCATGAAAAATAAAGGAAGAAGAACATAAATGGAGGCGGCCATCTTTGAACGATGACGTCATCGCGTCGTTTTACCATATATGGCATATTGACAAAATGTATTTTAAAGCAAAGAACACCACTGCAAATTGATTAAAAATAAGTATACAGATGTAAAAAGGCTCGATGGCCGCCTCCATTTATGTTTCTTTGCTAATTTTGGATAGGTCATATCTCCTTTATTTTTCATGGCATTTTGATAATTTTTTCAGCTTTTTTCAAGTTTTTCAGAGCCCTTTAAAATAAACTGTGTTTGAAAATAGTGCATCAACCACTTTAACCCTTAACCCGCTCAGCACGACTATAATAGCCCTTGCATCCATTGTAAACCCAGATCCGAGTAACTTGCAGGCTGATCAGGGTTTACAATGTCCAGCTGCTGATCAGTCATTTTCCATAAAACACTCCTTTGTCACATAAATGGAACGGTCTTAATTCAAAGAAAGAACAGTCCATTAGATATATATGTAGTGGGTCAAGGGTTAAACATCAGACAGAGATAAGTAACAAGAAATGAGACCAGACACCAAAAAGAGGATCAAATATATAGACTAGTTAAAAAAAATACTTACAAGACATACAACAAAGTAGACCAGACATAAGTAGTCCAGATACTAGACCGAAGACAGGCTATTTGAAAGATACCAGGGAGTAGACCAGATATGAGATAGTAGACCAGATACGTAATAATAGAGTAGACCAGGTTATTAAGCCAAGACCAGAAAGTAGACCAAATCTAAGAAAGTAGACCAGACAGAAGACCAGGTAGTTGACAAGATACCAGAGAGTACAGAGTACACTAGATAATGGTATGAGAAAGCAGACCAGAGAATGTAGATCATGTCGGTTAATAGAGGTTGTCAGTAAACCAGTTAATTATAACACATACAGCATGTACATGTTATATAATTTATTTAATTAAACTATTGCATGTATATTATCATACAGTCCTTTTATAATATACTTTACAAGATATACAATGTTTTAATATACATAAAATGTAAAAAATAAAGTATATTGACCATGTTGACTCTTTAAAATATACACCCTATCAAAATTTAAAAAAGTATTTTTTGTACAATGTATCACGTTTTGCTTATGTTTTACGTTTTACATGTTTTACATGTATCTTAAAAACAACACAGTTTTGTACACATTATAGGCGATCATTGTTAGTGTGATGCTTAATTATCTTGAGTAGCTGAGTTGGAATGTTTGAAAAACAGTTTGACAGTCAATTTTTTTTTTAAATATAAATAAGGTCAAGATCTAAATGTGTCGGTTAATTAGTTGTTAATTGCATACAATTATGTCAGTTGGGACTTCAAAACAGTGTCAGATAACTGAAACAGCAGGTTCCGTTAAACCAAGGGTCACTGTACATAGAACATATCAGTACTTTGCCGGTGCCACGACACACCGTCGGATACACTAGGATGTCGGTAAAGTAAGTGGTCGGATATACCAGTTTTCATTGTACAAGAAAGTAGACCAGATACAAGAAAGTAGACCAGATATAAGAAAGTAGACCAGATATAAGAAAACAGATCAGATATGACCAGATATAACAAAGTAGACCAGATACAAGAAAGCAGACCAGATATAAGAAAGTAGACCAGATACAAGAAAGTAGACCAGACAGTAGACCAGACAGTAGACCAGACAGTAGACCAGATACAAGAAAGTAGACGCAGACCAGATATAAGAAAGTAGACCAGATATAAGAAATTTAGACCAGATATAAGAAAGTAGACCAGATACAATAAAGTAGACCAGATACAAGAAAGTCGACCAGATACAAGAAAGTAGACCAGAATAAGATATAAGTAGACCAGATACAAGAAAGTAGACCAGACATTAGACCAGATACAAGAAAGTAGACCAGATACAAGAAAGTCGATCAGATATAAGAAAGTAGATCAGATATGACCAGATATAAGAAAGTAGACCAGATACAAGAAAGTAGACCAGATATAAGAAAGTAGACCAGATACAATAAAGTAGACCAGATACAAGAAAGTCGACCAGATACAAGAAAGTAGACCAGAATAAGATATAAGTAGACCAGATACAAGAAAGTAGACCAGACATTAGACCAGATACAAGAAAGTAGACCAGATACAAGAAAGTCGATCAGATATAAGAAAGTAGATCAGATATGACCAGATATAAGAAAGTAGACCAGATACAAGAAAGTAGACCAGATATAAGAAAGTAGACCAGATACAATAAAGTAGATCAGATACAAGAAAGTAGACCAGATATAAGAAAGTAGACCAGATACAAGAAAGTAGACCAGATGCAAGAAAGTAGACCAGATATAAGAAAGTAGATCAGATATGACCAGATATAACAAAGTAGACCAGATACAAGAAAGTAGAACAGATATAAAAAAGTAGACCAGATACAATAAAGTAGACCAGATACAAGAAAGTAGACCAGATATAAGAAAGTAGACCAGATATAAGAAAGAAGACCAGATAAAAGAAAGTAGACCAGAGAGTAGACCAGATACAAGAAAGTAGACCAGATACAATAAAGTAGACCAGATACAAGAAAGTAGACCAGATATAAGAAAGTAGACCAGATATAAGAAAGAAGACCAGATAAAAGAAAGTAGACCAGAGAGTAGACCAGATACAAGAAAGTAGACCAGGTATAAGAAAGTAGGCCAGATATTTGAAAGATACCAGAGAGTAGACAAGTGAGATAGTTGACCAGATACCAGGGAGTAGACCGGATATAAGAAAGCAGACCAGACAGTAAACCAGTTATTGGGAAGGGCAATAACTTATGTTGATAGAATTTGTGGACGAATCCTTTGCATACTTATATGGTAATAAAATATGTTTAAATCAGTTATAAGAAAGACCAGATATAACTGAATTGGGTTTTACATCCAACCCAGACAAGAAAGTTTATATGGCGCCAAACAGGAATGAACATGCCAAGCCCATCCTCCATATACATAAAGACTGAGATATAATAGGCCTAGAACTTTGCTGAGTAGCTGCACATTTTATAGTAAACACTCCATTTCATGATTTAAGATGGAGTCACGTTCCCATGTTTACACACACGATCGTGAGGAAGACCTTTAATGAGCACGACAAAATGAACATATTAAAGAATTGGTCCTATTCAGTCTATGCCTCTAGTGTGATTTGCAGTTGTCCTATTCTATACCCGATAACCACGGGGAAAGCCAGATATAAGAGAGTAGACCAGAGTGAGATGGTAGACCAGATATAAGAAAGTAGACCAGATACAGTAAAGTAGACCAGATATAAGAAAGTATAGCAGATATTAGAAAATAGACCAGATAGTTAAGCTGATACCAGAAAGTAGACCAGATAAAGAAGACCAGATGCAAGAAAGTAGACCAGATACAAGAAAGTAGACCAGATATAAGAATGTAGATCAGATATAAGAAAGTAGATCAGGTGTAAGGCAGTAGACCAGATATAGGAAAGTAAATCAGTTATAAGAAAGTAGACCAGATGCAAGAAAATAGACCAGATATAAGAAAGAAGACCAGATACAAGAAAGTAGATCAGATTAATAGTTGACCATATACCAGAAAGTAGAGTGGATAGTAGACTATATTATACCCGTTTGAAGGGCAGATAATCTCACCTTCTACTTCTTTAGTCTCCCCGTCTTCACCATCTCCCCCAGCTGCTGGTAAACTGGGCACTTTATTTGGGGCCGTTATAAAAACTGAAAAATAATCATAATGTCATTACGTTAACAAGGATTGTATAGGTTGGACAAGGATCAATGCAATTAAGCACTGGTCATGTGATTTGATTATTTCTCCTTATTCTACAGTCAAATGAAATGAAATAGGGTTTTATGTCCTGTTAACACATCAGATTAGGTTATATTGGGATAGCAACCTCCGAGGGAAATGGGAGGAAGGATGAATTTTTCCGTTAGACATGCCTCCGCCAGGGAGCACCATGGCTGCCTGTCAACATAAGGAGCATGCACACACAATTTAAGTAAATCTGAATAAACAGCTTGGAGACGTAATTTGAAATTTCCTAATTTTAAAGTAGCTATCCCGCCAACAACAGCCACATTTTATAACATTTGTACATTGTTTTTAAACCTACTGACAATGAGGCATATAATTATATAACTTATATATTTTGAGAATCCAAACTCTACTGACAAAATATAAATGGCTTTAACCAGCCTGACCAAACCCCAAAACTGGAGCGTTGAAGAGTTACCAACTCATAATTCATTTAACGCATATTGAATCCCGGGTATTATTTTAAGAACCTACGAAAAATCTTATACTTTTAATCGGTAAAGAATTATACATTATTATATGACATAAACACCTGGATAGAGTTCTGATAAACGGTTTCGTAGTGTTATTTTGCCATTATTTGGCGAGTTAGCTTCTTTATGTAATGGTGGCATGGCCATCTTAGTTGAAGAGCAGAGACAATCTGGAAGTATTGTTGGGGAATCGGTTGAAATTTATGATCGATCATCAAAATTTATAATTAACTGTTGATCGCTCATTAATTGATTAGACATGACTTCTATATTAGACATTTTTTTCAGACCATAGTGAAGAAAAGAAACAAGTATGTCCTGGTCATAAAGCAAATGGATTAAGCTGACCAAGCATTTATTTTAAGACACAAGACATAATACCATCGACTCAGCTTGTCTGACATTTGGCCAGAATTAAGATGTTAAAATGAACCCTACCCAACTCTGTGGATTTCTTGATGATCGGAAATTTTCTAAAAGCACCAGTTCTGTCTCTAAAACTGCGGGCATTCTGCCTGTGGAAGAAATACATGCACCATTATGAGAAGGAATATAATACTGGGACTTTGGACATTATTAAACCCTTGAAACCAAATTAAGTTGCACAGTTTTATTTAGACTTCAACATTAATCTTAATTTACAGATTCATATACTAGTAAGTTATACATTGCCATTCAACAAATAGTAAATATTGTTCAGTAACAACGAACAAATTAAAATTTGTGTTTCCTATTCCATGTTTACAAAAAAGTAATGGCGTAGGCATGAAGGGAAGAAAAATTATGCTATGTTTTTTTTTATATATCTCCGTGGATGAGGGGTTAACGACGCTGTGTTGTAAACCTTCTCACCTCTCACCGCTGCAGGTTCGAATCCCACTGGGAGCTCGACTCGTCAGTGAAGGAATGTCGATTCTTACGGATGGGGAGAGGTATACAGTACTGGTTCTACCCAGGAATAAGTGGGTTGTCTGACTACACCACAATACATAACAAGAGCTGTCGGAGAACAGTGCAGCTCGACTATTCGATTTTTCAGACAATAATAAATTTATAGCTAGTATATACCATCAGAAAACAAGGCTACAACAATGTGGAGTGGGGTTGGGAGCACAACATAACTACATGTATGTGTAAGAATTGACCAAAACTACACAGAAATATGCAAAAAAATAAATAAAAATAAAAAATTCCGAATTTTGAGTGGGGTGCGGGATGGGGTTGTAGAGAGGCGGTGAGAGGCGGGAGTGGGTTGTGGGAGGAGGAGGGGAGGGGAGAGGGCAACATATATGTGTAAGAATTGACTAAAACAACGAAGAAATATGTAAAAAAAAATAATATAGATTTTCAAGTGGGTGGTGGTGGTGGTGGTGGGGGGGGGGGGGGGGGGGGGGGGGGGGGGGTGCGGGGAGGAGAGGCGTGAGTGTGTTGTGGGGTGGAGGGGAGGGGGCAAAATATATGTGTAAGAATTGACTAAAACAACAAAGAAATATGTATAAAAAAAATATATAGAGATTTTCAAGCGGGGTGGGTGGGGGGAGCGGGGGGAGAGGCGGGAGTGGGTTGTGGGAGAGGGGAGGGGAGGGGAGGGGGAAACATATATGTGTAAGAATTGACAAAAGCAACACAGAAATACGTAAAAAAATATATATAGTTTCACGTAGGGGTGGGGTGGTGGGGAGCGGGGGTGAGAGGCGGGAGTGGGTTGTGGGGGGGGTTTGGGGGGGGGGGGGGGGGGGGGGGGGGGGGGGGCAACATATATGTGTAAGAATTGACTAAAACAACAAAGAAATATGTAAAAAAAAAAAAAAAATCCAGTGGGGGTGGTGTGGGGGGTGGAGCGGCTGGGAGGGGCGGTGAGAGGCGGGAGTGGGTTGTGGGAGGAGGAGGGGAGGGGAGAGGGCAACATATATGTGTAAGAATGGACTAAAACAACAAAGAAATATGTATAAAAAAAATATATAGAGATTTTCAAGCGGGGTGGGGGTGAGCGGGGGTGAGAGGCGGGAGTGGGTTGTGCGGGGGAGGGGAGGGGGCCAAATATATGTGTAAGAATTGACTAAAACAATAAAGAAATATGTATAAAAAAAACAAAAAACAAGTCGGGGGGGGGGGGGGGGGGGGGGGGGGGGGGGGGGGTGGAGGGGGGAGGCAACATATATGTGTCATGTGTAAGAATTGACAAAAGCAACACAGAAATATGTAAAAAAAAAAAATAGTTTCAAGCAGGGGTGGGGTGGTGGGGAGCGGGGGTGAGAGGCGGGAGTGGGTTGTGTGGGGTGGAGTGGGTGGGGGGGTAGGGGCAACATATATGTGTAAGAATTGACTAAAACAACAAAGAAATATGTAAAAAAAAAAGTTACTGCGGGGGGTGGGGGGTGGGGGGGGGGGGGGGGAGAGGAGGGAGCCCATGCCCCAATATGGGTGAAGTAATAAGTAATAAGATGCATAATGCTATAACAAATCCCAAACCAAAATTATAGATATATACATACTTAATGCAAACCTAGATCTGCCTTTATTGCACATTTTATGGGCCATCACAATTTGGGTTCCATGGGAGCCCAGAATTTGCAGAAGACAAAATTATTTATCCAACCCTTTACCACATACTATAAGGAAACCAATTCAAAACTTTAGTTCAGCTAGGACAAGAAATGTAAGAGATATAGACCTGTAAACACAGCTTACACGCAAAATTTGATGTGAAACAGACATATTTTAAGGGCTATCAAAATTTGGTTTTCATGGGAGCCCAGGGGTTACAGGAACCAAAATTACTTAAGCAGCCCTTACAATAAGGAAGCTAATGGCCAAATTTGGTTGTGCTAGATTAAGAATTGTAAGAGATATAGACTTCAAGGGCCATAACTCCGCTGTTACTAGTCCGATATGAATGGTTTTCGAACTTGTCCGAGCTTTCATTGATATTAACAACTTGATAAAGTTTGGTAAAGATCGGATGAACAATGAAGACCCT
>JAWPHD010025329.1:0-16653 GCA_037043455.1 Cyrtodaria siliqua
TAATTATAACAATGGTCTATATTAACAATCATAACAACAAGCCAGATAATATTGTACATATTCTATACGTATTACTATTATGAATAATAATCATATGTACTATCAGATCGCGTAAAATCTAAGTATCTCTGTTTATCCTATTTTCCCGTACCACGTATTACGTCCCTTGGCAATGAAATGTCAACAAGTATCATTCTGCGTGCCATAGAGTGCCGTTCATTTCTGGACTTGTGCATATCTGTTTGAACGTACGATATACCATATGAAAAACTTACCGGTGGAACGCATTGTTGGCTTGTCAGGCTTGTACATGCAACTTCTGGCTCACTTGAAAGCGATTAACGTTGTGTCTTGATACAGGTTTGCTGCAATAATATAACAAATAGTCATATAACAATCATAACAACAAGCCAGATAATATTGTACATATTCTATTCGTATTACTATTATGAATAATAATCATATTGTACTATCAGATGCGTAAAAATCTAAGTTATCTCTGTTTATCCTATTTTCTGTACACGTATTACGTCCTTGGCATGAAATGTCAACAAGTAATCATTCTGCGTGCCATAGAGTGCACGTTTCATATCTGATGTGTTGAAAGTGCGATAATACATATGAAAAACTTACTGTGGAAACGCATTGTTGGCTTGTCATGGCTTGTTACATGCAACTTTTGGGCTCACTGAAAAGCGATTAACGTTGTGTCTTGATACAGGTTTGCTGCAATAATTATAACAATAGTCATATTAACAATCATAACAACAAGCCAGATAATATTGTACATATCTATACGTATTACTCATTATGAATAATCATCATATGTACTATCAGATCACCTTCAAATCTAAGTTATCTCTGTTTATCCTATTTTCCGTACACGTATTACGTCCCTTGGCAATGAAATGTCAACAAGTATCATTCTGCGTGCCATACCGAGTGCACGTTTCCATTTCTGATGTGTGCATATCTGTTGAAAGTGCGTATACATATGAAAAACTTACGTGGAACGCCTTGTTGGACTTGTCATGCTTTGTACACTGCAACTTCTGGGCTCACTTGAGAAGCGATTAACGTTGTGTCTTGATACAGGTTTGCTGCAATAATTATAACAATAGCAATATTAACAATCATAACCTCAACAAGCCAGATAATATTGTACATATTCTATACGTATTACTATTATGAATAATAATCATATGTACTATCAGATCGCGTAAAAATCTAAGTTAACTCTGTTTCTCCTATTTTCCCGTACACGTATTACGTCCCTGGCAATGAAATGTCAACAAAGTATCATTCTGCCGCTGCCATAGAGTGCCCGTTTCATTTCTGACCTTGTGCATATCTGTTGAAAGTTACGTATACATATGAAAAACTTACGTGGAACGCATTGTTGGCTTGTCATGGCTTGTACATGCAACTTCTGGGTCACACATGAAAGCGATTAACGTTGTGTCTTGATACAGGTTTGCTGGCAATAATTATAACAATAGTCATATTAACAATCATAACAACAAGCCAGATAATATTGTACATATTCTATACGTATTACTAATTATGAATAATAATCATTATGTACTATCAGATCGCGTAAAAATCTAAGTTATCTCTGTTTATCCTATTTTCCCCGTACACGTATTACGTCCCTTGGCAATGAACTGTACAACAAGTATCATTCTGCGTGCCCATAGAGTGCCCGTCTCATTTCTGACTTGTGCATATCTGTTGAAGTACGTATAAATATGAAAAACTTACGGTGGAACGCATTGTTGGCTTGTCATGGCTTGTACATGCAACTTCTGGGCTCACTTGAGAAGCGATTAACGTTGTGTCTTGATACAGGTTTGCTGCAATAATTTTATAACAATAGTCATATTAACAATCATAACAACAAGCCAGATATATTGTACATATTCTATACGTATTACTATTATGAATAATAATCATATGTACTATCAGATCGCGTAAAATCTAAGTTATCTCTGTTTATCCTATTTTCCCGTACACGATTACGTCCCTTGCAATGAAATGTCAACAAGTATCATTCTGCGTGCCATAGAGTGCACGTTTCATTTCTGATGTGTGCAATATCTGTTGAAAGTGCGTATACATATGAAAAACTTACGGTGGAACGCATTGTTGGCTTGTCATGGCTTGTACATGCAACTTCTGGGCTCACTTGAAAAGCGATTAACGTTGTGTCTTGATACAGGTTTGCTGCAATAATTATAACATTAGCAATATTAACAATCATAACAACAAGCCAGATAATATTCGTCACATAATTCTTATACGTATTACTATTATGAATAATAATCATATGTACTATCAGATCGCGTAAAAATCTAAGTTATCTCTGTTTATCCTATTTTCCCGTACACGTATTACGTCCCTTGGCAATGAAATGTCAACAAGTATCATTCTGCGTGCCATAGAGTGCACGTTTCATTTCTGATGTGTGCATATCTGTTGAAAGTGCGTATAAATATGAAAAACTTACTGTGGAACGCATTGTTGGCTTGTCATGGCTTGTACATGCAACTTCTGGGCTCACTTGAGAAGCGATTAACGTTGTGTCTTGATACAGTTTGCTGCAATAATTATAACAATAGCAATATTAACCATCATAACAACAAGCCAGATAATATTGTACATATTCTATACGTATTAACTAGTATGAATAATAATTATATGTACTATCAGATCGCGTAAAAATCTAAGTTATCTCTGTTATATCCCTATTTTCCCGTACACGTATTACGTCCCTTGGCAATGAAATGTCAACAAGTATCATTCTGCGTGCCATAGAGTGCACGTTTCATTTCTGAAGTGTGCATATCTGTTGAAAGTGCGTATACATATGAAAAACTACTTTAGGGAACGCATTGTTGGCTTGTCATGGCTTGTACATGCAACTTCTGGGCTCACTTGAAAAGCGATTAACGTTGTGTCTTGATACAGGTTTTGCTGCAATAATTATAACAATAGTCATATTAACAATCATAACAACAAGCCAGATAATATTGTACATATTCTATACGTATTACTATTATGAATAATAATCATATGTACTATCAGATCGCGTAAAAATCTAAGTTATCTCTGTTTATCCAAGTTTTCCCGTACACGTATTACGTCCCTTGGCAATGAAATGTCAACAAGTATCATTCTGCGTGCCATAGAGTGCCCGTTTCATTTCTGACTTGTGCATATCTGTTGAAAGTACGTAAACATATGAAAAACTTACGGTGGAACGCATTGTTGGCTTGTCATGGCTTGTACATGCAACTTCTGGCTCACTTGAAAAGCGATTAACGTTGTGTCTTGATACAGGTTTGGCTGCAATAATTTATAACAATAGTCATATTAACAATCATAACAACAAGCCAGATAATATTGTACATATTCTTACGTATTACTATTATGAATAATAATCATATGTACTATCAGATCGCGTAAAAATCTAAGTTATCTCTGTTTATCCTATTTTCCCGTACACGTATTACGTCCCTTGGCAATGAAATGTCAACAAGTATCATTCTGCGTGCCATAGACGTGCACGTTTCATTTCTGATGTGTGCATATCTGTGAAGTGCGTATACATATGAAAAAACTTACTGTGGAACGCATTGTTGGCTTGTCATGGCTTGTACATGCAACTTCTGGGCTCACTTGAAAAGCGATTAACGTTGTGTCTTGATACAGGTTTGCTGCAATAATTATAACATAGTCATATTAACAATCATAACAACAAGCCAGATATATTGTACATATTCTATACGTATTACTATTATGAATAATAATCATATGTACTATCAGATCACGTACAATCTAAGTTATCTCTGTTTATCCTATTTTTCCCGTACACGTATTACGTCCCTTGGCAATGAAATGTCAACAAGTATCCTTCTGCGTGCCATAGAGTGCACGTTTCATTTCTGATGTGTGCATATCTGTTGAAAGTGCGTTATACATATGAAAAACTTACGGTGGAACGCATTGTGGGCTTGTCATGGCTTGTACATGCAACTTCTGGGCTCACTTGAGAAGCGATTAACGTTGTGTCTTGATACAGGTTTGCTGCAATAATTATAACAATAGCAATATTAACAATCATAACAACAAGCCAGATAATATTGTACATATTCTATACGTATTACTATTATGAATAATAATCATATGTACTATCAGATCGCGTAAAAATCTAAGTTAACTCTGTTTCTCCTATTTTCCCGTACACGTATTACGTCCCTTGGCAATGAAATGTCAACAAGTATCATTCTGCGTGCCATAGAGTGCCACGTTTCATTTCTGATGTGTGCATATCTGTTGAAAGTGCGTATACATATGAAAAACTTACGGTGGAACGCATTGTGGCTTGTCATGGCTTGTACATGCAACTTCTGGCTCACTTGAGAAGCGATTAACGTTGTGTCTTGATACCTGTTTGCTGCAATAATTATAACACTAGTCATATTAACAATCATAACAACAACCAGGATAATATTGTACATATTCTATACGTATTACTATTATGATAATAATTCATATGTACTATCAGATCGCGTAAAATCTAAGTTATCTCTGTTTATCCTATTTTCCCGTACACGTATTACGTCCCTTGGCAATGAAATGTCAACAAGTATCATTCTGCGTGCCATAGAGTGCCCGTTTCATTTCTGACTTGTGCATATCTGTTGAAAGTACGTTTACAATATGACAAAACTTACGGTGGAACGCATTGTTGGCTTGTCATTGGCTTGTACATGCAACTTATGGGCTCACTAGAAAGCGATTAACGTTGTGTCTTGATACAGGTATTGCTGCAATAATTATAACAATAGTCATATTTACAATCATAACTAACAAGCCAGATAATATTGTACATATTCTATACGTATTACTATTATGAATAATAATCATATGTACTATCAGATCGCAGTAAAAATCTAAGTTATCTCTGTTTATCCTATTTTCCGCTACACGTATTACGTCCCTGGCAATGAAATGTCAACAAGTATCATTCTGCGTGCATAGAGTGCACGTTTCATTTCTGATGTGTGCCATATCTGTTGAAAGTGCGTATACATATGAAAAACTTACGGTGGAACGCATTGTTGGCTTGTCATGGCTTGTACATGCAACTTTCTGGGCACTCACTTGAGAAGCGATTAACGTGTGTCTTGATACAGGTTTGCTGCAATAATTATAACAATAGCAATATTAACAATCATAACAACAAGCCAGATAATATTGTACATATTCTATACGTATTACTATTATGAATAATAATCATATGTACTATCAGATCGCGTAAAAATCTAAGTTAACTCTGTTTCTCCTATTTCCGTACACGTACTACGTCCCTTGGGCAATGAAATGTCAACAAGTATCATTCTGCGTGCCATAGAGTGCCCGTTTCATTTCTGACTTGTGCATATCTGTTGAAAGTACGTATACATATGAAAAAACTTACGGTCGGAACGCATTGTTGGCTTGTCATGGCTGTGTACATGCAACTTCTGGCTCACTTGAAAAGCGATTAACGTTGTGTCTTGATACAGGTTTGCTGCAATAATTATAACAATAGTCATATTAACAATCATAACAACAAGCCAGATAATATTGTACATATTCTATACGTATTACTATTATGAATAATAATCATATGTACCTATCAGATCGCGTAAAAATCTAAGTTATCTCTGTTTATCCTATTTTTCACGTACACGTATTACGTCCCTTGGCAATGAAATGTCCAACAAGTATCATTCTGCGTGCCATAGAGTGCCCGTTTCATTTCTGACTTGTGCATATCTGTTGAAAGTACGTATACATATGAAAAACTTACGGGTGGAACGCATTGTTGGCTGTCATGGGCTTGTACATGCAACTTCTGGGCTCACTTGAGAAGCGATTAACGTTGTGTCTTGATACAGGTTTTGCTGCAATAATTATAACAATCAGTCATATTAACAATCATAACAACAAGCCAGATAATATTGTACATATTCTATACGTATTACTATTATGAATAATAATCATATGTACTATCAGATCGCGTAAAAATCTAAGTTATCTCTGTTTATCCTATTTTCCCGTACACGTATTACGTCCCCTTGGCAATTGAAATGTCAACAAGTATCATTCTGCGTGCCATAGAGTGCACATTTCATTTCTGATGTGTGCATATCTGTTGAAAGTGCGTATACATATGAAAAACTTACGGTGGAACGCATGTTGGCTTGTCATGGCTTGTACATGCAACTTCTGGGCTCACTTGAAAAGCGATTAACGTTGTGTCTATGATACAGGTTTGCTGCAAATAATTATAACAATAGCAATATTAACCAATCATAACACAAGCCAGATAATATTGTACTATTTCTATACGTATTACTATTATGAATAATAATCATATGTACTATCAGATCGCGTAAAAATCTAAGTTATCTCTGTTTATCCTATTTCCCGTACACGTATTACGTCCCTTGGCAATGAAATGTCAAACAAGTATCATTCTGCCGTGCCATAGAGGTGCACGTTTCATTTCTGATGTGTGCATATCTGTTGAAAGTGCGATAGACATATGAAAAACTTACTGTGTGAACGCATTGTTGGCTTGTCCATGGCTTGTACATGCAACTTCTGGGCTCACTTGAGAAGCGATTAACGTTGTGTCTTGATACAGGTTTGCTGCAATAATATAACAATAGCAATATTAACAATCATAACAACCAAGCCAGATATATTGTACATATTCTATACGTATTACTATTATGAATAATAATTATAATGTACTATCAGATCCGCGTAAAAAATCTAAGTTATCTCTGTTTATCCTATTTTCCCGTACACGTATTACGTCCCTTGGCAATGAAATGTCAACAAGTATCATTCAGCGTTGCATAGAGTGCACGTTTCATTTCTGATGTGTGCATATCTGTTGAAAGTGCCGTATACATATGAAAAACTTACTGTGGAACGCATTGTTGGCTTGTCATGGCTTGTACATGCCAACTTCTGGGCTCACTTGAAAAGCGATTAACGTTGTGTCTTGATACAGTTTGCTGCAATAATTATAACAATAGTCATATTAACAATCATAACAACAAAGCCAGATAATATTGTACATATTCTATACGTATTACTATTATGAATAATAATCATATGTACTATCAGATCGCGTAAAATCATAAGTTATCTCTGTTTATCCCTATTTTCCCGTACACGTATTACGTCCCTTGGCAATGAAATGTCAACAAGTATCATTTGCGTGCCATAGAGTGCCCGTTTCATTTCTGACTTGTGCATATCTGTTGAAAGTACGTAAACATATGAAAAACTTACGGTGGAAACGCATTGTTGGCTTGTCATGGCTTGTACATGCAACTTCTGGGCTCACTTGAAAAGCGATTAACGTTGTGTCTTGATACAGGTTTGCTGCAATAATTAGTAACAATAGTCCATATTAACAATCATAACAACAAGCCAGATAATATTGTACATATTCTATACGTATTACTATTATGAATAATAATCATATGTACTATCAGATCGCGTAAAAATCTAAGTTATCTCTGTTTTATCCTATTTTCCCGTACACGTATTACGTCCCTTGGCAAATGAAATGTCAACAAGTATCATTCTGCGTGCCATAGAGTGCACGTTTCATTTCTGATGTGTGCATATCTGTTGAAAGTGCGTAAACAAATGAAAAACTTACTGTGGAACGCATTGTTGGCCTTGTCATGGCTTGTACATGCAACTTCTGGGCCTCACTTGAAAAGCGATTAACGTTGTGTCTTGATACAGGTTTGCTGCAATAATTATAACAATAGTCATATTAACAATCATAACAACAAGCCAGATAATATTGTACATATTCTATACGTATTACTATTATGAATAATAATCATATGTACTATCAGATCACGCTACAAATCTAAGTTATCTCTGTTTATCCTAATTTTCCCGTACACGTATTACGTCCCTTGGCAATGAAATTGTCAACAAGTATCATTCTGCGTGCCATAGAGTGCACGTTTCATTTCTGATGTGTGCATATCTGTTTGAAAGTGCGTATAACATATGAAAAACTTACGGTGGAACGCATTGTTGGCTTGTCATGGCTTGTACATGCAACTTCTGGGCTCACTTGAGAAGCGATTAACGTTGTGTCTTGATACAGGTTTGCTGCAATAATTATAACAATAGCAATATTAACAATCATAACAACAAGCCAGATAATATTGTACATATTCTATACGTATTACTATTATGAATAATAATCATATGTACTATCAGATCGCGTAAAAAATCTAAGTTAACTCCTGTTTCTCCTATTTTCCCGTACACGTATTACGTCCCTTGCAATGAAATGTCAACAAGTATCATTCTGCGTGCCATAGAGTGCACGTTTCATTTCTGATGTGTGCATATCTGTTTGAAAGTGCGTATACATATGAAAAACTTACGGTGGAACGCATTGTTGGCTTGTCATGGCTTGTACATGCAACTTCTGGGCTCACCTTGAGAAGCGATTAACGTTGTGTCTTGATACAGGTTTGCTGCAATAATTATAACAATAGTCATATTAACAATCATAACAACAACCAGATAATATTGTACATATTCTATACGTATTACTATTATGAATAATAATCATATGTACTATCAGATCGCGTAAAAATCTAAGTTATCTCTGTTTATCCTATTTTCCCGTACACGCACGTATTACGTCCCTTGGCAATGAAATGTCAACAAGTATCATTCTGCGTGCCATAGAGTGCACGTTTCATTTCTGACTTGTGCATATCTGTTGAAAGTACGTATACATATGAAAAACTTACGGTGGAACGCATTGTTGGCTTGTCATTGTTGTCACAAAATGTCACGGGTAGAGCGTACTGGTCGTATATAGCTCTTGTATCGGTTACACCCAAAATCTATTGTTCGAGTTGAAACAATTTCACAATATTCATGATCTATTCATGTAACACGTAAAAGCGTGCACATTTTAAGTGGCCGCCAGAGAGGCCGTGTCATAAGTTTAGTTTTGTGCTAATGCATGTAAACGTATAGGTAAATTTTCCTTAAACGGCAAAATTGTATAAGGGGCCTCTCGTGTTGATTCAATACTGTAGATTTAGCCACGTTTGTCACGGACTGAACGGGGGAAATAATGATTTGGGCGTAATGTTTGCTATAAATGCCATTGTCTTCTAGCTATCGCCGGGATAATCGATAGTACTTTGTTGGAACAGAGATTGGACGGCAAATTTCACAGGCAACATGTGGTTAGTAGTTTTATTAAACTTTTATCGTATATTTGTATTCAGTGGGCGGCGCCATCTTGTTTGGCGGTTACGACATCCGGTTAGCATTGATGTTTCTCAAACATAACTTTAGACTAGCATATGATTTGAAGTGACTTTATTAGATGTAATTATGGTAATTGATCATTAATTGTAAAACAATATTAATTTGATAACAGTGGATAATAGGTGCATTAATTAACGTTGGCGTATAATTCAGTGATTGTAATACACGATTGTTAACATTAGTTAACAATGAGATGAGTGACAAGAATAAATGCGTGCATGCATAACTCAGTGAGTGTAATATATGAGTAATTTGATCATGTTTATATTACATGTATTAAGGGCATTGATTAACAGCGACGAACATAGCGTATACATGGCGTTGTAGAATATGTATACATTGCTACTAATCATTAGTACAGCTTACATATATTGATTGAATAATGATTTGTTTGGGTAATGATAATTATGCAAGATTGTTATGTTTGTCAACCGACATCTAAAACGTATGTATAATTACAGCCTAAGCCATCCAGGATATAAGCCATCCAGGGTTGGAGTAAGCCATCTAGGTTTGGATATCCAGGAGTGGAGCTAAGCTTCCACGAATAACGTTACAAGCGGTGGAGACGGTCCCCGTACCTGCGCAGCCAGGTTTTACTAACGACAACCCCCGGGACACAAGGTGGGCCCGTTACCAGTCCTCACTGGAGGAATATCATTCACAATCTCGGTGGAGATTAACTATCATTGCATCGCGTCATCAACCCTTACAGAAGGCATTTGATGACAATCATCCATTGAATTCGCGCATCATCATCTTCATGAGCTCTCGCGCATCACAGTTATCGCGCTAGATCAACATTGTTATAGATTTAACAACACTTTAGTGTCTTAGACTTTCAGTATTTATAACAATACTAAGAACGTCTTAAACGTTCAGGAGAACATTCTTTTCATAGTTCATTTGTGTATTCGCTTGTTTTTTTAGATAATTGTATATATATTAAACATATTTTAAAAGTTGCATTAAATTTATGTAAATGCATTCACCGTCATTGATTCTTTCCTGAGTTAGCCCAACCACTAAGGTCATCCTGTGACAATGGCTTGTACATGCAACTTCTGGGCTCACTTGAAAAGCGATTAACGTTGTGTCTTGATACAGGTTTGCTGCAATAATTATAACAATAGTCATATTAACAATCATAACAACAAGCCAGATAATATTGTACATATTCTATACGTATTACTATTATGAATAATAATCATATGTACTATCAGATCGCGTAAAAATCTAAGTTATCTCTGTTTATCCTATTTTCCCGTACACGTATTACGTCCCTTGGCAATGAAATGTCAACAAGTATCATTCTGCGTGCCATAGAGTGCACGTTTCATTACTGATGTGTGCATAGCTGTTGAAAGTGCGTATACATATGAAAAACTTACGGTGGAACGCATTGTTGGCTTGTCATGGCTTGTACATGCAACTTCTGGGCTCACTTGAAAAGCGATTAACGTTGTGTCTTGATACAGGTTTGCTGCAATAATTATAACAATAGTCATATTAACAATCATAACAACAAGCCAGATAATATTGTACATATTCTATACGTATTACTATTATGAATAATAATCATATGTACTATCAGATCGCGTAAAAATCTAAGTTATCTCTGTTTATCCTATTTTCCCGTACACGTATTACGTCCCTTGGCAATGAAATGTCAACAAGTATCATTCTGCGTGCCATAGAGTGCACGTTTCATTTCTGATGTGTGCATATCTGTTGAAAGTGCGTATACATATGAAAAACTTACGGTGGAACGCATTGTTGGCTTGTCATGGCTTGTACATGCAACTTCTGGGCTCACTTGAAAAGCGATTAACGTTGTGTCTTGATACAGGTTTGCTGCAATAATTATAACAATAGTCATATTAACAATCATAACAACAAGCCAGATAATATTGTACATATTCTATACGTATTACTATTATGAATAATAATCATATGTACTATCAGATCGCGTAAAAATCTAAGTTATCTCTGTTTATCCTATTTTCCCGTACACGTATTACGTCCCTTGGCAATGAAATGTCAACAAGTATCATTCTGCGTGCCATAGAGTGCCCGTTTCATTTCTGACTTGTGCATATCTGTTGAAAGTACGTATAAATATGAAAAACTTACGGTGGAACGCATTGTTGGCTTGTCATGGCTTGTACATGCAACTTCTGGGCTCACTTGAGAAGCGATTAACGTTGTGTCTTGATACAGGTTTGCTGCAATAATTATAACAATAGCAATATTAACAATCATAACAACAAGCCAGATAATATTGTACATATTCTATACGTATTACTATTATGAATAATAATTATATGTACTATCAGATCGCGTAAAAATCTAAGTTATCTCTGTTTATCCTATTTTCCCGTACACGTATTACGTCCCTTGGCAATGAAATGTCAACAAGTATCATTCTGCGTGCCATAGAGTGCACGTTTCATTTCTGATGTGTGCATATCTGTTGAAAGTGCGTATACATATGAAAAACTTACTGTGGAACGCATTGTTGGCTTGTCATGGCTTGTACATGCAACTTCTGGGCTCACTTGAAAAGCGATTAACGTTGTGTCTTGATACAGGTTTGCTGCAATAATTATAACAATAGTCATATTACCAATCATAACAACAAGCCAGATAATATTGTACATATTCTATACGTATTACTATTATGAATAATAATCATATGTACTATCAGATCGCGTAAAAATCTAAGTTATCTCTGTTTATCCTATTTTCCCGTACACGTATTACGTCCCTTGGCAATGAAATGTCAACAAGTATCATTCTGCGTGCCATAGAGTGCACGTTTCATTTCTGATGTGTGCATATCTGTTGAAAGTGCGTATACATATGAAAAACTTACGGTGGAACTTGTCATGGCTTGTACATGCAACTTCTGGGCTCACTTGAGAAGCGATTAACGTTGTGTCTTGATACAGGTTTGCTGCAATAATTATAACAATAGCAATATTAACAATCATAACAACAAGCCAGATAATATTGTACATATTCTATACGTATTACTATTATGAATAATAATCATATGTACTATCAGATCGCGTAAAAATCTAAGTTATCTCTGTTTATCCTATTTTCCCGTACACGTATTACGTCCCTTGGCAATGAAATGTCAACAAGTATCATTCTGCGTGCCATAGAGTGCCCGTTTCATTTCTGACTTGTGCATATCTGTTGAAAGTACGTATACATATGAAAAACTTACGGTGGAACGCATTGTTGGCTTGTCATGGCTTGTACATGCAACTTCTGGGCTCACTTGAGAAGCGATTAACGTTGTGTCTTGATACAGGTTTGCTGCAATAATTATAACAATAGTCATATTAACAATCATAACAACAAGCCAGATAATATTGTACATATTCTATACGTATTACTATTATGAATAATAATCATATGTACTATCAGATCGCGTAAAAATCTAAGTTATCTCTGTTTATCCTATTTTCCCGTACACGTATTACGTCCCTTGGCAATGAAATGTCAACAAGTATCATTCTGCGTGCCATAGAGTGCCCGTTTCATTTCTGACTTGTGCATATCTGTTGAAAGTACGTATACATATGAAAAACTTACGGTGGAACGCATTGTTGGCTTGTCATGGCTTGTACATGCAACTTCTGGGCTCACTTGAGAAGCGATTAACGTTGTGTCTTGATACAGGTTTGCTGCAATAATTATAACAATAGCAATATTAACAATCATAACAACAAGCCAGATAATATTGTACATATTCTATACGTATTACTATTATGAATAATAATCATATGTACTATCAGATCGCGTAAAAATCTAAGTTATCTCTGTTTATCCTATTTTCCCGTACACGTATTACGTCCCTTGGAATTGAAATGTCAACAAGTATCATTCTGCGTGCCATAGAGTGCACGTTTCATTTCTGATGTGTGCATATCTGTTGAAAGTGCGTATACATATGAAAAACTTACTGTGGAACGCATTGTTGGCTTGTCATGGCTTGTACATGCAACTTCTGGGCTCACTTGAAAAGCGATTAACGTTGTGTCTTGATACAGGTTTGCTGCAATAATTATAACAATAGTCATATTAACAATCATAACAACAAGCCAGATAATATTGTACATATTCTATACGTATTACTATTATGAATAATAATCATATGTACTATCAGATCGCGTAAAAATCTAAGTTAACTCTGTTTCTCCTATTTTCCCGTACACGTATTACGTCCCTTGGCAATGAAATGTCAACAAGTATCATTCTGCGTGCCATAGAGTGCACGTTTCATTTCTGATGTGTGCATATCTGTTGAAAGTGCGTATAAATATGAAAAACTTACGGTGGAACTTGTCATGGCTTGTACATGCAACTTCTGGGCTCACTTGAGAAGCGATTAACGTTGTGTCTTGATACAGGTTTGCTGCAATAATTATAACAATAGCAATATTAACAATCATAACAAAAAGCCAGATAATATTGTACATATTCTATACGTATTACTATTATGAATAATAATCATATGTACTATCAGATCGCGTAAAAATCTAAGTTATCTCTGTTTATCCTATTTTCCCGTACACGTATTACGTCCCTTGGCAATGAAATGTCAACAAGTATCATTCTGCGTGCCATAGAGTGCACGTTTCATTTCTGATGTGTGCATATCTGTTGAAAGTGCGTATACATATGAAAAACTTACTGTGGAACGCATTGTTGGCTTGTCATGGCTTGTACATGCAACTTCTGGGCTCACTTGAAAAGCGATTAACGTTGTGTCTTGATACAGGTTTGCTGCAATAATTATAACAATAGTCATATTAACAATCATAACAACAAGCCAGATAATATTGTACATATTCTATACGTATTACTATTATGAATAATAATCATATGTACTATCAGATCGCGTAAAAATCTAAGTTATCTCTGTTTATCCTATTTTCCCGTACACGTATTACGTCCCTTGGCAATGAAATGTCAACAAGTATCATTCTGCGTGCCATAGAGTGCCCGTTTCATTTCTGACTTGTGCATATCTGTTGAAAGTACGTATACATATTAAAAACTTACGGTGGAACGCATTGTTGGCTTGTCATGGCTTGTACATGCAACTTCCTGGCTCACTTGAGAAGCGATTAACGTTGTGTCTTGATACAGGTTTGCTGCAATAATTATAACAATAGTCATATTAACAATCATAACAACAAGCCAGATAATATTGTACATATTCTATACGTATTACTATTATGAATAATAATCATATGTACTATCAGATCGCGTAAAAATCTAAGTTATCTCTGTTTATCCTATTTTCCCGTACACGTATTACGTCCCTTGGCAATGAAATGTCAACAAGTATCATTCTGCGTGCCATAGAGTGCCCGTTTCATTTCTGACTTGTGCATATCTGTTGAAAGTACGTATACATATGAAAAACTTACGGTGGAACGCATTGTTGGCTTGTCATGGCTTGTACATGCAACTTCTGGGCTCACTTGAGAAGCGATTAACGTTGTGTCTTGATACAGGTTTGCTGCAATAATTATAACAATAGCAATATTAACAATCATAACAACAAGCCAGATAATATTGTACATATTCTATACGTATTACTATTATGAATAATAATCATATGTACTATCAGATCGCGTAAAAATCTAAGTTATCTCTGTTTATCCTATTTTCCCGTACACGTATTACGTCCCTTGGCAATGAAATGTCAACAAGTATCATTCTGCGTGCCATAGAGTGCACGTTTTATTTCTGATGTGTGCATATCTGTTGAAAGTGCGTATACATATGAAAAACTTACTGTGGAACGCATTGTTGGCTTGTCATGGCTTGTACATGCAACTTCTGGGCTCACTTGAGAAGCGATTAACGTTGTGTCTTGATACAGGTTTGCTGCAATAATTATAACAATAGCAATATTAACAATCATAACAACAAGCCAGATAATATTGTACATATTCTATACGTATTACTATTATGAATAATAATCATATGTACTATCAGATCGCGTAAAAATCTAAGTTATCTCTGTTTATCCTATTTTCCCGTACACGTATTACGTCCCTTGGCAATGAAATGTCAACAAGTATCATTCTGCGTGCCATAGAGTGCACGTTTCATTTCTGATGTGTGCATATCTGTTGAAAGTGCGTATACATATGAAAAACTTACTGTGGAACGCATTGTTGGCTTGTCATGGCTTGTACATGCAACTTCTGGGCTCACTTGAAAAGCGATTAACGTTGTGTCTTGATACAGGTTTGCTGCAATAATTATAACAATAGTCATATTAACAATCATAACAACAAGCCAGATAATATTGTACATATTCTATACGTATTACTATTATGAATAATAATCATATGTACTATCAGATCGCGTAAAAATCTAAGTTATCTGTGTTTCTCCTATTTTCCCGTACACGTATTACGTCCCTTAGCAATGAAATGTCAACAAGTATCATTCTGCGTGCCATAGAGTGCCCGTTTCATTTCTGACTTGTGCATATCTGTTGAAAGTACGTATACATATGAAAAACTTACGGTGGAACGCATTGTTGGCTTGTCATGGCTTGTACATGCAACTTCTGGACTCACTTGAGAAGCGATTAACGTTGTGTCTTGATACAGGTTTGCTGCAATAATTATAACAATAGTCATATTAACAATCATAACAACAAGCCAGATAATATTGTACATATTCTATACGTATTACTATTATGAATAATAATCATATGTACTATCAGATCGCGTAAAAATCTAAGTTATCTCTGTTTATCCTATTTTCCCGTACACGTATTACGTCCCTTGGCAATGAAATGTCAACAAGTATCATTCTGCGTGCCATAGAGTGCACGTTTCATTTCTGATGTGTGCATATCTGTTGAAAGTGTGTATACATATGAAAAACTTACTGTGGAACGCATTGTTGGCTTGTCATGGCTTGTACATGCAACTTCTGGGCTCACTTGAGAAGCGATTAACGTTGTGTCTTGATACAGGTTTGCTGCAATAATTATAACAATAGCAATATTAACAATCATAACAACAAGCCAGATAATATTGTACATATTCTATACGTATTACTATTATGAATAATAATCATATGTACTATCAGATCGCGTAAAAATCTAAGTTATCTCTGTTTATCCTATTTTCCCGTACACGTATTACGTCCCTTGGCAATGAAATGTCAACAAGTATCATTCTGCGTGCCATAGAGTGCACGTTTCATTTCTGATGT
>JAWPHD010025330.1:0-16645 GCA_037043455.1 Cyrtodaria siliqua
AGCACATCCACAAGAGGATCTCACGGGAGGTTTTAGCCTTGGGTGTGATCCTGGATATATAGCACATCCACAAGAGGATCTCACGGGAGGCTTTAGCCTTGGTGTGCTCCTGGAGATATAGCACATCCACGCGAGTATCTCACGGAGGTTTTAGTCTTGGGTGTGCTCCTGGAGATATAACACATCCACAAGAGGATCTCACGGAAGGGTTTTGGCCTTGGGTGAGCTCCTGGAGATATAGCACACCCACAAGAGGATCTCACGGGAGGTTTTAGCCTTTGGTGTGCTCATGGAGATATAGCACATCCACAAGAGGATCTCACGGGAGGTTGTAGCCTGGGTGTGCTCCTGGAGATATAGCACATCCACAAGAGGAGATGCAAGCTTCCAGAACACTTTGGTAATGATCCTTTCTTTATATACCTTCACAAGAAAGCTAAAAAATATGGTAGCACCGATAAGTAGACTAGTATGTTAACACGGGTAGGCACAACTTATGACGTAACGTAGTATAGTGAAAGAGAATCAGAAAAACGGTATGCCGTACGTAGTATAGTGAAAGAGAATCAGAAAACGTTAGTGGTGATTACCGATTTGTGTATTCCAATGGAAAGGGAAAAAAAAGAAACATTTACAGAATATAGTAAACCAAAAATACGCTTTCTAAAAAACAACACAATACATGGATAAAACAATACAATTACATGGATAAATAAAACAACACAATTACATGGATAAATAAAACAACACAATTACATGGATAAATAAAACAACACAATTACATTGATAAAAAACACACAATTACATGGATAAACAAACAACACAATTACATGGATAAATAATACAACACAATTACATGAATAAATAAAACAACACAATTACATGTATAAATAAAAGCAATGTATGCGTCACAACAAACACAAAACGGTCAGACAGGGCTACCGTCTTGAAACGGTCAGACAGGCATACCGCCTTGGAACGGTCAGACATGGCTACCGTCTTGGAACGGTCAGACAGGCGTACCGCCTTGGAACGGTCAGACAGGGGTATCGTCTTGAAACGGTCAGACAGGGGTACAGTTTTGAAAGGTTCAGACAGAGGTACCGTCTTGAAACGGTCAGCCAGGGGTACAGTCTTGAAACGGTCAGACAGGGATACCGTCTTGAAACGGTCAGACAGGGGAACCGACTTGAAACGGTCAGACAGGCGTACCGTCTTGAAACGGTCAGACAGGAGCACCGTCTTGAAACGGTCAGTGGCATGCACTTTAGAGGGGTTTAAACCAGGTTCTAGGGTGCACCAAAAATCACGTTTTTTGTATTGTTATCCCAGTTAAACGGGATAAGAAATATCCGCAACTAGTAGGCGATACAAGAAACACAAAGATGATCATGTATATATGAATATATAACAAAAGCCTATAAAGCCTAGAAAGCCACAACGTAAATTCTCGGAGCCAGAGCAACAAAAGAATAAACCGTAATGTCACAACAATACAAAATTGAAGACACATTTAACGAAACGCTACCACGCCTTTCAGGACTTAGATAGACGTCATTATAGGGTTCAAAATCTGTCGGGGCATCGGGCAAACAAAGAGAAAAACATAGAGGCGAGTGTGATGGGCCAATCACTAAACACGCAGTGCATTGTAATATGATAAACTGTTTTGATACACTTTCTAACAGTATTCTAAGTTTCAATAATACACAGAGTATGGTCTCATCGAGTTAGTTGATTTAAACCTCGAGAAGGGCGTAGTCCATCAAGGTGTATACATGTAATAGCGAGGTGAGACCATACTCTATTTTTTGTAGCATGTGTCCATTTCATATGTCTGCCAAACACTAACTAATATAATAATATCTGGTAGTTATTGTACACCAGTTATTCTGACAGATGTTGTTTTCAATTAAATGATTTACGCCTTTGCAATTACAAATAAAATGTTAACAACCAATCTACAAATTAACTCTTGGGTCAAACTTATTACATACCCTTAGTCCAAATGGTCAATTCTGTCGGTGTGAATACGGAAATTATCTATGCATAGTACATCAACACAACTTAAGCTAGAAAACGTGATTCAGTGCTTACGTTGTATAAAAACCACATACAAATTCAAACTTATCATTTCCCATCAAACTAAGTTCACAATAGTCGTCTTTTCTACATAACCAAAAAACTAGTGTTGTTTTCTACAGCTTTCTAAACAAAACATACATGGAGGAATTTTATTTTTTTATCAAACATATTAAAAAATATAACTTTCGCAAATAAGTTATAATAATAATGACACATTACAAGTTTCTTTCACGACAATTGCATCAGCACCGATATTGCGCTTTTATTGCTTATGCCAATATAACACGTAAAAACAACAACAACAACAACAGCAGCAGTAACAACAACAACAGTAACAACAACAACAACAACAACAACAACAACATCCTCATCATCATCAACAACAACAACAACAACGAAAACAACAACAACATAAAAACAAAGCAACAACACCGAAGATTCACCCAATGTTATATGGACGTTGGCATCTTAAACGGTGTGTAATTCTGCCTAAATGGCCAGATTCTTTCCGGCTCAAAGCACACACAAAGGCAATATGGAATTTCAAACCCCTAAGGTCACGCTCAAAGCACCATAGCAAACATCAAGGAAATATGCAATTTCAAACCCCTTACGGTCAAGCGAGTCACACACACACAGTAATCCTTAAGCTGACTATAGACCCCTCCATCCACTCACAGGGGAATTTTGTAGGGTATCTTCAATATTGAATATGAGTAAAACATGTGCATATGAACAACAAATACTACCTATATTTATGTTATTTATGATTTGTTTAATTTAGACAGCCTTTTCCACATAATGCAAATATGAAAATATACTGTAGTTTAGCTTACACACTATTCGTTACCAAAAAATCATAAATACAGTTAATAATAATACTGACTATAATATCTGTTATAGTCAATGGTTATGGGATGACACACCAGCTTATTGAGATTGAGTAATTTTCACGGCGAAGTTATTCTTACATGTACACCGGCATCTCCCTTTCTTGTCTTCTACTATTTTAACAAAGGTGAGATATGCTTTGAGCTTACAGTTAAAAACTTATATTTATTAATTCAGACTCGCAGGATCTATGAATTTGTAATAATCCTATTGCTCCTGATTTTATCTTCGATTAGGTCGTATTAGTTTCGATTTATTCATTCAGATGTTCACGTTGTTGCCGGATGCAAATAACGTTTTCTAATTTCCATTGTGTGGTCAGCCATTTTCGATTCTCGTCAGACCAACTTTTTCTTTCAATTTTATTAACATAAGCTTCATTTCGTCTCTTCTTTTGTTTATATCCTGTGAGATTCCTTTTCTAATTGATATTAACGATAAATAAACGTTCTCGTAAATTATTTAATTAGTATTGCCGAAATGTGGAATGTGGCGTGACGTCATAGGTTCCCACGCTGTTAGTTCCCACGATGTTAAGTTCTGCACTAAATAACCTGATCGGTGAATTCTCATCTTGTGCAGTTTATGAGTGACGTCATCAATATCGGGGTCGTTCTGCAATGGTAAACATTGGCAACTTCCTATTCTTTGAATTTATTGAAAAATGACTTCCATTGAGTGGGTTGTTTTTACTTAAATTGTACGAGTAATGCTTTCGGATACATTTCAATGGAATATTTGTACAGTCATGATGTATAAATAAAATGTATAAAAAAAAAAAAAAAAAAAAATTAATAATAATATTCGATAAATTAGAAAATAATAATAATAATATATCGATCAATAAATAATAATAAAATAAAAAATAAAATGGTATATATATTCGATATAAGTTGCAAAAAAAAAATAAAAAAAAATAAAAATTAATAATAATAAAAATTAATAATAAATAAATAAATAAATAATAATAATCTTTAAGCACATCATATACATAAAGAGATGAAGACTGCAAATAGTTATTGTAAAACATTTGTAGTAATGTTAGAAGATGTGTATATTTCCCTGTTTGCTAGGGTTTATTCGTTGTTTGTTTGTTTTGTTTTCATAATCACACTGCAAAAATGCATCGAGGAAAGCGAGCCAGTTCTACTACTCTGCCAGTTCCCGTGGTTGATGCCCCCATCCGGAAAAGTCGGCGCTTGCAGACCCAGCCGCCTAGGTCCGCGGGTACCAGTGGCCCTCCCCTATTGGACGTACATGTGTCTCCCAAGATTCAGCCGCCAAAGTCCTCAAAAACCAGTGGGCCTCCCCAGTTGGATGTACATGTGTCTCCCTTGCCGGTGAACGCAGTTGATGTCGGTGTTGGCGCTTTACCAGTAGTGCCAGTGGACTCGGGCTTGCCAGGTACATTAGACGTAGACCCGTCTATCTTTGCATTACCAAGCGTTCATGCGGAACTTGGGTTCTCTGTATCCCATTCAGTTAAGTCTAAGATTATAGCTGGCCAGTACATTGATCTTGCCAGTTTATTGGAGACTCAGGTTCCCATGGACAAGGTTAAACATTTGGTTATATCTCCACTTGGTGAGTTGATGGTCAAACCTACCAACCCCATGTCAAAACAGCTGAGTATTGAAACTTGGACCGATGCATTTTTGGTCTTTTCAAGCATCTATTTATCGGCTCATCCGCAGAAAGTCCAGGAATTGTTGAAATACATGAATGTCATTAGAACTGGGGCGAAGCGTCATGGTGGTTTCGGTTGGAAGCACTATGACCAACAATTTCGTCTGCGTCTTGCCTCTAACCCTTCAATGCCATGGGGGAAAATTGATTATGAGCTTTGGCTACTTTATATGTCCTCAAGTGGTCAAGCTGGTGCTAGTACTGTTGGTCATTTTGCCCAGAAAAGATGTTTTGATTTTAACTTGAGCCAGTGTTCTCGCCATGTGTGTTCATACAGTCATAAGTGCTTGTCATGTTCTGGTGATCATCCCTCTAGGTCGTGTTTTGCCAGAAAACCAGAGGGAAATGTATGGCGCAGACCTATGCGAGCCCCTGCACCCCAGGGCTCGCCCACTTTCTACCAGTCACAAAGACCCAGAAGTCAGTCCGTACGACTTTTGGGCCCTAGGCCAAAGTCCTATTAATGTGTCGACATTACAGAACTATTTAGCTTTATATCCAAACCGACACGATGCAAAATTGTTAGCTGATGGATTCAATAATGGTTTTAAGCTTCAATACACGGGTTCACGACAAAAATCAGATGCAAAAAATTTAAAGTCTGCATATCAGCATTTTCAAGCATTGAAATCAAAGCTTGATAGAGAAATCGCTTTAGGGAGAATGATTGGTCCTTTCGATTCCCCTCCCGTGGCCAATCTAAAAGTGTCTCCAGTTGGTGTTGTGCCCAAGTCAGATGGCTCTTGGCGTTTGATAACTCATTTGTCTTACCCAGGAGGTAGCAGTGTTAATGACGGGATAAATGCTGATCTTTGTACAGTAAAATATACTTCATGTGACAAGGTGGTGGAAATGATTTTTAATCTTGGTAAATCTGCTCTAATGGCAAAAAGGGATGTTAAATCAGCTTTTCGGTTACTACCTATACATCCAGAGGATTTTCATTTGTTAGGCTTAAAAGTTGGAGAAAAGTTTTACATTGACAAATGTTTGCCTATGGGTTGCAGTATCTCTTGTGCCCTGTTTGAGAAGTTTTCTACTTTTTTACATTGGCTTGTCAGTTTTGCTTCAGGCTTTGTCACTCTTGACCATTTTCTTGATGACTTTATTTTCGCGGGGGAGCGTGGGTCTGAAACATGTAATACATTAGTTTCAACCTTTACTCGGGTTTGTTCTGAAGTAGGTGTCCCTATTGCTGAAGACAAATCTGTTGGTCCTACTACAGTTTTAGTCTTTCTGGGGCTGGAAATCGATTCAGATGAAATGGTCATTCGCATACCATTGCACAAAATTGAGAAATTGATTCATATTATAAATAGTTTCCTTCATAAGAAAAAGGTCACTCTTAAGGAGCTTCAGTCTCTATCTGGCATGTTGAATTTTTTTTGCCAAGCAGTAAGATCTAGTAGAGCATTTATAAGGCGTTTATATGATGCAATGTCTGGTCTACGTAAGCCACATCATAAACGTAGGATTTCTTGCGAGCTTCGAGAAGACCTCAGCCTATGGCTAACATTTCTAACAGGATTTAATGGCATTTCTGTAATTCCAGACAGTTCTTGGTATGGTAGTGATACTCTGCAGCTGTTTACAGATAGCGCCGGTTCAGCAGAATTGGGCGCTGCTTGTTTCCTTCAAGGGAGGTGGTCATTTTTTCCTTGGCCAGTTAGCTGGCAAAAAAGTACCATTTTGCGGGACATTACTTTTCTAGAAATGGTTCCTGTGCTTCTTGCAATGTTTCTGTGGGGAGCCATTCTGGCAAATAAAAAAATTATGTTGAGGATTGACAATGCAGCCCTGGTTCAGGTCATCAACAAGCAATCTTCCAAGTCACAGAGACTAATGCATCTGATCAGGCCCTTTGTCTTGCTGGCCATGAAGCACAATATATTCTTTAAAGCCACTCATATCTCTACACATGATAATGTTATAGCTGATGCTATTTCTCGCAAACAGTGGACCAGATTTCGCCATGTAGCCCCGGAAGCCAGCAAAGAGCCAGAGGCATTGCCTCCGGAGTTTCTTTCAATGATTTGCAAGGAGAAGCTACAAGACTACTGAATCTGTCCTTAGCGTCCAACACCATAGACTCGTATAATGTTGGCCTGAATAAATTCTGCTTGTTCAGGCGTCGTTACAGTTTACCTGATGTCTGGCCCCCAGCATTAGGACACTTAACACACTTTATAGCTTGGCTGTCTTTGGAGGGTTTATCGTATTCAACTGCACGATTATACACTACTTCCATTGGTTTTCAGTGCAAAGTTAAGAATGTCGAGGATGTCACAAAAAAATTCATCGTAGAGAAATTATTAGAAGGTTTTAGGCGAGTTGGGAAAAAACGAGATGCCCGTCTTCCAATTACAACAGCAATATTGTCGTCAGTTCTAGCAAAATTGCATGTAGTTTGTACAAACACATATGAGTCCACTTTATTTAGTACAGCATTTACTTTGGCGTTTTTCGTTTTTTTTAGGGTTGGTGAACTAGCAGTCACAAAAGGGGCTCCGTTGGCCAATGTCTTATCAATTGAGGATATTAGTTTGAGTTCCCAGAACGGGACTCTGGCTATACACGTTAGGTATTCAAAAACAGATCAGTTCGGTCGCGGCATCATTCTGAAATTTACAAGATCTGGAGGCACTTTGTGTCCAATACATGCCTTAGAAAAGTTTCTTACGGTACGGCCTCATATACCGGGTCCTTTATTTTGTCATTTTGATGGGCGTCCATTGTCCCGTTACCAATTTTCAGCTGTTCTAAAAAAATCATTAGCTTTTCTTGGCATTGACTATTCAAGATACAAATCACATTCTTTCAGAATAGGGGCAGCTACTTTAGCCGCAAGTAGAGGTTTCCTCCCCGAGTCTATTAAAGCAATGGGGAGATGGAGTTCTGAGGCTTATAAAACTTATGTTCGTTTCCCAGTGCATGTTCTCCCACTTATGTCAGATTAGCTAATAAACCAGTCACGTTATTAGCAAAATATTAACAATAACCAAGTCATTTTAGGTGATAAAACAATCTGGTGTTTGGATTCATCGATTGTCAAGGAAGCGTTTTTGGTGGCGCGTACAAGACCAGATGGGCTCAATTTAGGACTTGCACGACTTCATGTAACAGTATGGTGGCAAGGCTATTGTGGTTTGGGTCTCCTAGACGTGCAGAGCAAGATTCAGTACCTGCTGGAATATGGTCCAGTCCCATCCTACATTTTTCTGCACTGTGGGGGAAATGATTTAGGGAAATACCCATTGAAGGTTCTTAGAAAGCATGTTAAGCTTTTGACTGAGTTTTTTAGGGACAATTTGCCTGATGTAGTCGTTATTTGGTCTCAAATACTTCCTAGGTTTTCATGGCGTTATTCTAACAACCCTGCTGCCATGGAAAGGGCCAGAAAACGGCTAAACAGTTATGCTGCTAAGGCGATAATAGATATTGGGGGCCTTTATCTGCTACACCCACACATTCAAGCTGATGATACCTGTCTTGAACAGGATGGTGTTCACTTATCAAATGTGGGAAACAACTTGTTTCTTAACCAGTTAGCAGCTGGTTTTGAATGTTTCATCGAAAGTAGGCAGTGATTAGGAAAATATATGCTTTTTTGGCACCGTTTCTGTTTTGGGCGTGGCATTAGGATTTTTGCTTTATGTAGGCACACTTCGCTGCTGCCAAAAAATGTTTCCCCTATTTTTGGCGGTGGATGGGTGCCTGGACTCAATGACTTGGAGTGTCCGGGCACCCATCCATATGGCGGGCAGCGAAGGTGTGAAAGGAAGGACATATAACTTTCAGTTTAACTTTATTCAGCTCCTGTATACCCAGAGACTGAATTGTAATCTAAACATAAATTATATACAAATTTGCTGTCCGTACGAATTGCTAAAAAACATTTCAATTGATTGAATTCGGTGCACTTGTAATTATGCTTGAATATCAACCGTGCTTTCAACACTTGCTTAAATCAGAAAAGTTGCTTTCATAATGAACATTTAATTTGGTGCACATGTATTTATGTCCTTAATATTGTAATATTCAATTTGCTTTTTTGCTTTATGCTTTCTGCTGTAAGGGCTTGCCATAATGGTCTTTTGTGCTTACCGGCAGCCCAATTGTTATACATTCAATCCATGCCACGCCCAATATTTGCCAAATCTATTAAAGTTTAAAAAATATTTATATGTGTCGTTATTACAGTGCTCTCCCATAACTAGATTGTAAGTTACGAAAAGAGGCCATACCCACTCTGGGGGAATTTTGAAGGTTATATTTTCCTGAAAAGGTACACTTTTTCTACAAATGAATTATATTTGCCAAATGAGAGTGGGGATATAAGGGGTAACATCCATTTGAATTACGTTACCATTATCATGTTTTGAAAATGTAATGCTCAAACATTGTTTATATGCAACAAAACGGTATGTATATTTTATATTATTTATCAAACAGGTTAAAAACCAAAATCAATGAAGAAAAGAATTTCCAAAAGACAATGTAGTTTACGGTACGTGATTTACAGTAAAAAACATGAAAAATGCAATCACTGAAAAAAAGTAATTTTCATAACATTGTGACGTCACTGACGTCACGACGTTATTAAATAGATACAGGTTTTTACATTCACCCACAACTAGACCCTAAACCCTACAATCTGGGAAAGTTTCATTCAAATCCGACTATAAATGTTTAAGATCTAGTGATAACAAGATTTGTCTGATGACGTCACTGGCGGCCATCTTAGATGACGACATGCCAACAAAATTTGCAGTGCACTATTCCAGAATGAGATATACCTTAGGGTAAAATGTGCACACTCTCTGATAAATATTACTATCAAAAGTCGATGGTGGAAGAAGAAGAAGAAGAAGAAGAAGAAGAAGAAGAAGAAGAAGAAAAGAAGAAGAAGAAGAAGAAGAAACAGAACGAAAACAATAGGTATTTCCACTGAAATGTGGAAAGCCCTAATAATATTGTATCCCCATCCAATGTAAGTTAGTCTTGCCTTATTCTGATTACTAGTATTTGGACAACACAATACTAATAATACTAACTCTTATCAAAGATAGACACAAATGAAAATGACCTTGACATGCTTTATCTTTTCTCTAACACCTATGTCCAATGTTCTTTGAGTATGACCATTGGAACTACACCAGACACATTCCAGTATATTTAATGACACCCTGAGTCTTGACACAACCCATCCCCGGGTCAAATGAACTTCTCCAAAACAGGAGAGTCAGTGTCCCTCTGACACGGTCCCTTACAAAAGCTGATGACAATTCAGTTAGAACTGACAAAGCCAGTTTGCTTCACTGCTTAGAAGTATCAGTTGAGCCAGTTACACAGAGTTCTACGGAATATGTGTATGTGTGTGACGGTAACGCAACACCTCACAATCAGCCCTCAGTTCCTGGTACGTTTGACGATTTGGCAGAGATGGTGTTTGACATACTTACCAAAGCACCTTGAGCCGACTTTGTGACAAACACTTGCGTCCCTATTTGTGTGCAAGAGGCAAGATGAGATCCCAACTTTCCTGTTGTCAGGGCCGAAAAGGAAGACTTATTGTGATTTGAAGAGTTACATGAGTAATCGCGACAATACGACACAATGCATTAATCTCATTTTCGGCCGGTGGAAAACGGACAGATATGCACCAAACCTCCAAGGTCATTAAATCTACTCTGTCTGGGAAAAAGTGTCCCCGGCTTACCATTGCAGTTGACATATTTGTCTTTGCTGATGGTCAGGAAAATCTGTTTCATTATAGGAAAAAGAATTGAATTGAATTGAATTCTATAGTCGCACCAACAGCTAAGGTCATATGGCGACTTTCCAGCTTCCACTGGTGGAGGAAGACCCCAGGTGCCCCTCCGGTCACTTTTCGTGCACGGGCGGGCACCTGTGTAGAACCACCGACGTTCCGCAAGCCAGCTGGATAGATTCCTCACATAAAGATTCCTAGGCCCCCGAGGGATCGAACCTAAAGCGGTGAGGGGCAAGTGATTGCAAGTCAGAGACTCTAACCACTCGGCCACGGACGCCCCGATAGGAAAAAGAAGACATCATAATGAATCAATCGTCACCAACATCAGAAACAATCGTGGTGCATTCTCCTGACACAGACGTATTGATCCTGCTTTCAAAATATATTTCAGTAATACAACCGTATCATGTTTGGCACTGGGATGATTAAAAAAGAAGAACGTGAAATAAATTGTAGAGGTTAATAGGTCTGATATTTGCTCTTTACTACCCACACACATTGCTTTACAAGCTGTGCTTTGTAGTGAGAGGCCAGACTGTCCCATTTAAGACGATTAAAAAGTACAGAGAGTTTGTATAAAGTTTGATTACTCGAACAGCAGCATGAATGTTCGGATGATCTTCAAAAAAAAAAGGTACGGAGATCACGGAGAGGATAGTTTGCCGCCAACATGGCAAACCTCTTTACACGGATGTCAGATATGTTTTCGCGAAAATTCAAAGGCCAAAACTAGAGCTTTTCCAGGCCGTATCAATTTTATATAATCATGTATTTGAACATGCACACTTTCAAGTGCTTTTGTGGCACCATACTGACCAACATTAACCAGACGCAGAAACAAATGAGAGAAGATAAAGTTACTGAATTTGACTGGACTATTGGTGATATTGCGTCAAAATAGTGGTTGACATCATGTTCAAAGAGCCTGTCTTGAACAGGATGGTGTTCACTTATCAAATGTGGGAAACAACTTGTTTCTTAACCAGTTAGCAGCTGGTTTTGAATGTTTCATCGAAAGTAGGCAGTGATTAGGAAAATATATGCTTTTTTGGCACCGTTTCTGTTTTGGGCGTGGCATTAGGATGTTTGCTTTTTGTAGGCACACTTCGCTGCTGCCAAAAAATGTTTCCCCTATTTTTGGCGGTGGATGGGTGCCTGGACTCAATGACTTGGAGTGTCCGGGCACCCATCCATATGGCGGGCAGCGAAGGTGTGAAAGGAAGGACATATAACTTTCAGTTTAACTTTATTCAGCTCCTGTATACCCAGAGACTGAATTGTAATCTAAACATAAATTATATACAAATTTGCTGTCCGTACGAATTGCTAAAAAACATTTCAATTGATTGAATTCGGTGCACTTGTAATTATGCTTGAATATCAACCGTGCTTTCAACACTTGCTTAAATCAGAAAAGTTGCTTTCATAATGAACATTTAATTTGGTGCACATGTATTTATGTCCTTAATATTGTAATATTCAATTTGCTTTTTTGCTTTATGCTTTCTGCTGTAAGGGCTTGCCATAATGGTCTTTTGTGCTTACCGGCAGCCCAATTGTTATACATTCAATCCATGCCACGCCCAATATTTGCCAAATCTATTAAAGTTTAAAAAATATTTATATGTGTCGTTATTACAGTGCTCTCCCATAACTAGATTGTAAGTTACGAAAAGAGGCCATACCCACTCTGGGGGAATTTTGAAGGTTATATTTTCCTGAAAAGGTACACTTTTGCTACAAATGAATTATATTTGCCAAATGAGAGTGGGGATATAAGGGGTAACATCCATTTGAATTACGTTACCATTATCATGTTTTGAAAATGTAATGCTCAAACATTGTTTATATGCAACAAAACGGTATGTATATTTTATATTATTTATCAAACAGGTTAAAAACCAAAATCAACGAAGAAAAGAATTTCCAAAAGACAATGTAGTTTACGGTACGTGATTTACAGTAAAAAACATGAAAAATGCAATCACTGAAAAAAAGTAATTTTCATAACATTGTGACGTCACTGACGTCACGACGTTATTAAATAGATACAGGTTTTTACATTCACCCACAACTAGACCCTAAACCCTACAATCTGGGAAAGTTTCATTCAAATCCGACTATAAATGTTTAAGATCTAGTGATAACAAGATTTGTCTGATGACGTCACTGGCGGCCATCTTAGATGACGACATGCCAACAAAATTTGCAGTGCACTATTCCAGAATGAGATATACCTTAGGGTAAAATGTGCACACTCTCTGATAAATATTACTATCAAAAGTCGATGGTGGAAGAAGAAGAAGAAGAAGAAGAAGAAGAAGAAGAAGAAGAAGAAGAAGAAGAAGAAAAGAAGAAGAAGAAGAAGAAGAAACAGAACGAAAACAATAGGTATTTCCACTGAAATGTGGAAAGCCCTAATAATATTGTATCCCCATCCAATGTAAGTTAGTCTTGCCTTATTCTGATTACTAGTATTTGGACAACACAATACTAATAATACTAACTCTTATCAAAGATAGACACAAATGAAAATGACCTTGACATGCTTTATCTTTTCTCTAACGCCTATGTCCAATGTTCTTTGAGTATGACCATTGGAACTACACCAGACACATTCCAGTATATTTAATGACACCCTGAGTCTTGACACAACCCATCCCCGGGTCAAATGAACTTCTCCAAAACAGGAGAGTCAGTGTCCCTCTGACACGGTCCCTTACAAAAGCTGATGACATTTCAGTTAGAACTGACAAAGCCAGTTTGCTTCACTGCTTAGAAGTATCAGTTGAGCCAGTTACACAGAGTTCTACGGAATATGTGTATGTGTGTGACGGTAACGCAACACCTCACAATCAGCCCTCAGTTCCTGGTACGTTTGACGATTTGGCAGAGATGGTGTTTGACATACTTACCAAAGCACCTTGAGCCGACTTTGTGACAAACACTTGCGTCCCTATTTGTGTGCAAGAGGCAAGATGAGATCCCAACTTTCCTGTTGTCAGGGCCGAAAAGGAAGACTTATTGTGATTTAAAGAGTTACATGAGTAATCGCGACAATACGACACAATGCATTAATCTCATTTTCGGCCGGTGGAAAACGGACAGATATGCACCAAACCTCCAAGGTCATTAAATATACTCTGTCTGGGAAAAAGTGTCCCCGGCTTACCATTGCAGTTGACATATTTGTCTTTGCTGATGGTCAGGAAAATCTGTTTCATTATAGGAAAAAGAATTGAATTGAATTGAATTCTATAGTCGCACCAACAGCTAAGGTCATATGGCGACTTTCCAGCTTCCACTGGTGGAGGAAGACCCCAGGTGCCCCTCCGGTCACTTTTCGTGCACGGGCGGGCACCTGTGTAGAACCACCGACGTTCCGCAAGCCAGCTGGATAGATTCCTCACATAAAGATTCCTAGGCCCCCGAGGGATCGAACCTAAAGCGGTGAGGGGCAAGTGATTGCAAGTCAGAGACTCTAACCACTCGGCCACGGACGCCCCGATAGGAAAAAGAAGACATCATAATGAATCAATCGTCACCAACATCAGAAACAATCGTGGTGCATTCTCCTGACACAGACGTATTGATCCTGCTTTCAAAATATATTTCAGTAATACAACCGTATCATGTTTGGCACTGGGATGATTAAAAAGAAGAACGTGAAATAAATTGTAGAGGTTAATAGGTCTGATATTTGCTCTTTACTACCCACACACATTGCTTTACAAGCTGTGCTTTGTAGGGAGAGGCCAGACTGTCCCATTTAAGACGATTAAAAAGTACAGAGAGTTTGTATAAAGTTTGATTACTCGAACAGCAGCATGAATGTTCGGATGATCTTCAAAAAAAAAAAGGTACGGAGATCACGGAGAGGATAGTTTGCCGCCAACATGGCAAACCTCTTTACACGGATGTCAGATATGTTTTCGCGAAAATTCAAAGGCCAAAACTAGAGCTTTTCCAGGCCGTATCAATTTTATATAATCATGTATTTGAACATGCACACTTTCAAGTGCTTTTGTGGCACCATACTGACCAACATTAACCAGACGCAGAAACAAATGAGAGAAGATAAAGTTACTGAATTTGACTGGACTATTGGTGATATTGCGTCAAAATAGTGGTTGACATCATGTTCAAAGAGCCTGTCTTGAACAGGATGGTGTTCACTTATCAAATGTGGGAAACAACTTGTTTCTTAACCAGTTAGCAGCTGGTTTTGAATGTTTCATCGAAAGTAGGCAGTGATTAGGAAATATATGCTTTTTTGGCACCGTTTCTGTTTTGGGCGTGGCATTAGGATTTTTGCTTTTTGTAGGCACACTTCGCTGCTGCCAAAAAATGTTTCCCCTATTTTTGGCGGTGGATGGGTGCCTGGACTCAATGACTTGGAGTGTCCGGGCACCCATCCATATGGCGGGCAGCGAAGGTGTGAAAGGAAGGACATATAACTTTCAGTTTAACTTTATTCAGCTCCTGTATACCCAGAGACTGAATTGTAATCTAAACATAAATTATATACAAATTTGCTGTCCGTACGAATTGCTAAAAAACATTTCAATTGATTGAATTCGGTGCACTTGTAATTATGCTTGAATATCAACCGTGCTTTCAACACTTGCTTAAATCAGAAAAGTTGCTTTCATAATGAACATTTAATTTGGTGCACATGTATTTATGTCCTTAATATTGTAATATTCAATTTGCTTTTTTGCTTTATGCTTTCTGCTGTAAGGGCTTGCCATAATGGTCTTTTGTGCTTACCGGCAGCCCAATTGTTATACATTCAATCCATGCCACGCCCAATATTTGCCAAATCTATTAAAGTTTAAAAAATATTTATATGTGTCGTTATTACAGTGCTCTCCCATAACTAGATTGTAAGTTACGAAAAGAGGCCATACCCACTCTGGGGGAATTTTGAAGGTTATATTTTCCTGAAAAGGTACACTTTTGCTACAAATGAATTATATTTGCCAAATGAGAGTGGGGATATAAGGGGTAACATCCATTTGAATTACGTTACCATTATCATGTTTTGAAAATGTAATGCTCAAACATTGTTTATATGCAACAAAAACGGTATGTATATTTTATATTATTTATCAAACAGGTTAAAAACCAAAATCAACGAAGAAAGAATTTCCAAAAGACAATGTAGTTTACGGTACGTGATTTACAGTAAAAAACATGAAAAATGCAATCACTGAAAAAAAGTAATTTTCATAACATTGTGACGTCACTGACGTCACGACGTTATTAAATAGATACAGGTTTTTACATTCACCCACAACTAGACCCTAAACCCTACAATCTGGGAAAGTTTCATTCAAATCCGACTATAAATGTTTAAGATCTAGTGATAACAAGATTTGTCTGATGACGTCACTGGCGGCCATCTTAGATGACGACATGCCAACAAAATTTGCAGTGCACTATTCCAGAATGAGATATACCTTAGGGTAAAATGTGCACACTCTCTGATAAATATTACTATCAAAAGTCGATGGTGGAAGAAGAAGAAGAAGAAGAAGAAGAAGAAGAAGAAGAAGAAGAAGAAGAAAAGAAGAAGAAGAAGAAGAAGAAACAGAACGAAAACAATAGGTATTTCCACTGAAATGTGGAAAGCCCTAATAATATTGTATCCCCATCCAATGTAAGTTAGTCTTGCCTTATTCTGATTACTAGTATTTGGACAACACAATACTAATAATACTAACTCTTATCAAAGATAGACACAAATGAAAATGACCTTGACATGCTTTATCTTTTCTCTAACGCCTATGTCCAATGTTCTTTGAGTATGACCATTGGAACTACACCAGACACATTCCAGTATATTTAATGACACCCTGAGTCTTGACACAACCCATCCCCGGGTCAAATGAACTTCTCCAAAACAGGAGAGTCAGTGTCCCTCTGACACGGTCCCTTACAAAAGCTGATGACAATTCAGTTAGAACTGACAAAGCCAGATTGTTCCTGCTTAGAAGCTATCAGTAGAGCAGTTACACAGAGTTCTACGGAATATGTGTATGTGTGTGACGGTAACGCAACACCTCACAATCAGCCCTCAGTTCCTGGTCCGTTTCGACGATTTGGCAGAGATGGTCGTTTGACCATACTTACCAAAGCACCTTGAGCCGACTTTTCGCCTGACAACACACTTGCGTCCCTATTCTGTGCTGCAAGAGGCAAGATGAG
>JAWPHD010025331.1:0-16644 GCA_037043455.1 Cyrtodaria siliqua
TACGGTGGAACGCATTGTTGGCTTGTCATGGCTTGTACATGCAACTTCTGGGCTCACTTGAGAAGCGATTAACGTTGTGTCTTGATACAGGTTTGCTGCAATAATTATAACAATAGTCATATTAACAATCATAACAACAAGCCAGATAATATTGTACATATTCTATACGTATTACTATTATGAATAATAATCATATGTACTATCAGATCGCGTAAAAATCTAAGTTATCTCTGTTTCACCTATTTTCCCGTACACGTATTACGTCCCTTGGCAATGAAATGTCAACAAGTATCATTCTGCGTGCCATAGAGTGCCGTTTCATTTCTGACTTCTGCATATCTGTTGAAAGTACGTATACATATGAAAACTTACGGTGGAACGCATTGTTGGCTTGTCGTGGCTTGTACATGCAACTTCTGGGCTCACTTGAGAAGCGATTAACGTTGTGTCTTGATACAGGTTTGCTGCAATAATTATAACAATAGTCATATTAACAATCATAACAACAAGCCAGATAATATTGTACATATTCTATACGTATTACTATTATGAATAATAATCATATGTACTATCAGATCGCGTAAAAATCTAAGTTATCTCTGTTTCACCTATTTTCCCGTACACGTATTACTTCCATGGCAATGAAATGTCAACAAATATCATTCTGCGTGCCATAGAGTGCCCGTTTCATTTCTGACTTGTGCATATCTGTTGAAAGTGCGTATACATATGAAAAACTTACGGTGGAACGCATTGTTGGCTTGTCATGGCTTGTACATGCAACTTCTGGGCTCACTTGAGAAGCGATTAACGTTGTGTCTTGATACAGGTTTGCTGCAATAATTATAACAATAGTCATATTAACAATCATAACAACAAGCCAGATAATATTGTACATATTCTATACGTATTACTATTATGAATAATAATCATATGTACTATCAGATCGCGTAAAAATCTAAGTTATCTCTGTTTCACCTATTTTCCCGTACACGTATTACGTCCCTTGGCAATGAAATGTCAACAAGTATCATTCTGCGTGCCATAGAGTGCACGTTTCATTTCTGATGTGTGCATATCTGTTGAAAGTGCGTATACATATGAAAAACTTACGGTGGAACGCATTGTTGGCTTGTCATGGCTTGTACATGCAACTTCTGGGCTCACTTGAGAAGCGATTAACGTTGTGTCTTGATACAGGTTTGCTGCAATAATTATAACAATAGTCATATTAACAATCATAACAACAAGCCAGATAATATTGTACATATTCTATACGTATTACTATTATGAATAATAATCATATGTACTATCAGATCGCGTAAAAATCTAAGTTATCTCTGTTTCACCTATTTTCCCGTACACGTATTACGTCCCTTGGCAATGAAATGTCAACAAGTATCATTCTGCGTGCCATAGAGTGCCCGTTTCATTTCTGACTCTGCATATCTGTTGAAAGTACGTATACATATGAAAAACTTACGGTGGAACGCATTGTTGGCTTGTCATGGCTTGTACATGCAACTTCTGGGCTCACTTGAGAAGCGATTAACGTTGTGTCTTGATACAGGTTTGCTGCAATAATTATAACAATAGTCATATTAACAATCATAACAACAAGCAAGATAATATTGTACATATTCTATACGTATTACTATTATGAATAATAATCATATGTACTATCAGATCGCGTAAAAATCTAAGTTATCTCTGTTTCACCTATTTTCCCGTACACGTATTACGTCCCTTGGCAATGAAATGTCAACAAGTATCATTCTGCGTGCCATAGAGTGCCCGTTTCATTTCTGACTTCTGCATATCTGTTGAAAGTACGTATACATATGAAAAACTTACGGTGGAACGCATTGTTGGCTTTTCATGGCTTGTACATGCAACTTCTGGGCTCACTTGAGAAGCGATTAACGTTGTGTCTTGATACAGGTTTGCTGCAATAATTATAACAATAGTCATATTAACAATCATAACAACAAGCCAGATAATATTGTACATATTCTATACGTATTACTATTATGAATAATAATCATATGTACTATCAGATCGCGTAAAAATCTAAGTTATCTCTGTTTCACCTATTTTCCCGTACACGTATTACGTCCCTTGGCAATGAAATGTCAACAAGTATCATTCTGCGTGCCATAGAGTGCCCGTTTCATTTCTGACTTCTGCATATCTGTTGAAAGTACGTATACATATGAAAAACTTACGGTGGAACGCATTGTTGGCTTGTCATGGCTTGTACATGCAACTTCTGGGCTCACTTGAGAAGCGATTAACGTTGTGTCTTGATACAGGTTTGCTGCAATAATTATAACAATAGTCATATTAACAATCATAACAACAAGCCAGATAATATTGTACATATTCTATACGTATTACTATTATGAATAATAATCATATGTACTATCAGATCGCGTAAAAATCTAAGTTATCTCTGTTTCACCTATTTTCCCGTACACGTATTACTTCCTTGGCAATGAAATGTCAACAAGTATCATTCTGCGTGCCATAGAGTGCCCGTTTCATTTCTGACTTGTGCATATCTGTTGAAAGTGCGTATACATATGAAAAACTTACGGTGGAACGCATTGTTGGCTTGTCATGGCTTGTACATGCAACTTCTGGGCTCACTTGAGAAGCGATTAACGTTGTGTCTTGATACAGGTTTGCTGCAATAATTATAACAATAGTCATATTAACAATCATAACAACAAGCCAGATAATATTGTACATATTCTATACGTATTACTATTATGAATAATAATCATATGTACTATCAGATCGCGTAAAAATCTAAGTTATCTCTGTTTCACCTATTTTCCCGTACACGTATTACGTCCCTTGGCAATGAAATGTCAACAAGTATCATTCTGCGTGCCATAGAGTGCCCGTTTCATTTCTGACTTCTGCATATCTGTTGAAAGTACGTATACATATGAAAAACTTACGGTGGAACGCATTGTTGGCTTGTCATGGCTTGTACATGCAACTTCTGGGCTCACTTGAGAAGCGATTAACGTTGTGTCTTGATACAGGTTTGCTGCAATAATTATAACAATAGTCATATTAACAATCATAACAACAAGCCAGATAATATTGTACATATTCTATACGTATTACTATTATGAATAATAATCATATGTACTATCAGATCGCGTAAAAATCTAAGTTATCTCTGTTTCACCTATTTTCCCGTACACGTATGACTTCCTTGGCAATGAAATGTCAACAAGTATCATTCTGCGTGCCATAGAGTGCCCGTTTCATTTCTGACTTGTGCATATCTGTTGAAAGTGCGTATACATATGAAAAACCTTACGGTGGAACGCATTGTTGGCTTGTCATGGCTTGTACATGCAACTTCTGGGCTCACTTGAGAAGCGTTTAACGTTGTGTCTTGATACAGGTTTGCTGCAATAATTATAACAATAGTCATATTAACAATCATAACAACAAGCCAGATAATATTGTACATATTCTATACGTATTACTATTATGAATAATAATCATATGTACTATCAGATCGCGTAAAAATCTAAGTTATCTCTGTTTCACCTATTTTCCCGTACACGTATTACGTCCCTTGGCAATGAAATGTCAACAAGTATCATTCTGCGTGCCATAGAGTGCACGTTTCATTTCTGATGTGTGCATATCTGTTGAAAGTGCGTATACATATGAAAAACTTACGGTGGAACGCATTGTTGGCTTGTCATGGCTTGTACATGCAACTTCTGGGCTCACTTGAGAAGCGATTAACGTTGTGTCTTGATACAGGTTTGCTGCAATAATTATAACAATAGTCATATTAACAATCATAACAACAAGCCAGATAATATTGTACATATTCTATACGTATTACTATTATGAATAATAATCATATGTACTATCAGATCGCGTAAAAATCTAAGTTATCTCTGTTTCACCTATTTTCCCGTACACGTATTACTTCCTTGGCAATGAAATGTCAACAAGTATCATTCTGCGTGCCATAGAGTGCCCGTTTCATTTCTGACTTGTGCATATCTGTTGAAAGTGCGTATACATATGAAAAACTTACGGTGGAACGCATTGTTGGCTTGTCATGGCTTGTACATGCAACTTCTGGGCTCACTTGAGAAGCGATTAACGTTGTGTCTTGATACAGGTTTGCTGCAATAATTATAACAATAGTCATATTAACAATCATAACAACAAGCCAGATAATATTGTACATATTCTATACGTATTATTATTATGAATAATAATCATATGTACTATCAGATCGCGTAAAAATCTAAGTTATCTCTGTTTCACCTATTTTCCCGTACACGTATTACGTCCCTTGGCAATGAAATGTCAACAAGTATCATTCTGCGTGCCATAGAGTGCCCGTTTCATTTCTGACTTGTGCATATCTGTTGAAAGTGCGTATACATATGAAAAACTTACGGTGGAACGCATTGTTGGCTTGTCATGGCTTGTACATGCAACTTCTGGGCTCACTTGAGAAGCGATTAACGTTGTGTCTTGATACAGGTTTGCTGCAATAATTATAACAATAGTCATATTAACAATCATAACAACAAGCCAGATAATATTGTACATATTCTATACGTATTACTATTATGAATAATAATCATATGTACTATCAGATCGCGTAAAAATCTAAGTTATCTCTGTTTCACCTATTTTCCCGTACACGTATTACGTCCCTTGGCAATGAAATGTCAACAAGTATCATTCTGCGTGCCATAGAGTGCCCGTTTCATTTCTGATGTGTGCATATATGTTGAAAGTGCGTATACATATGAAAAACTTACGGTGGAACGCATTGTTGGCTTGTCATGGCTTGTACATGCAACTTCTGGGCTCACTTGAGAAGCGATTAACGTTGTGTCTTGATACAGGTTTGCTGCAATAATTATAACAATAGTCATATTAACAATCATAACAACAAGCCAGATGATATTGTACATATTCTATACGTATTACTATTATGAATAATAATCATATGTACTATCAGATCGCGTAAAAATCTAAGTTATCTCTGTTTCACCTATTTTCCCGTACACGTATTACGTCCCTTGGCAATGAAATGTCAACACGTATCATTCTGCGTGCCATAGAGTGCACGTTTCATTTCTGATGTGTGCATATCTGTTGAAAGTGCGTATACATATGAAAAACTTACGGTGGAACGCATTGTTGGCTTGTCATGGCTTGTACATGCAACTTCTGGGCTCACTTGAGAAGCGATTAACGTTGTGTCTTGATACAGGTTTGCTGCAATAATTATAACAATAGTCATATTAACAATCATAACAACAAGCCAGATAATATTGTACATATTCTATACGTATTACTATTATGAATAATAATCATATGTACTATCAGATCGCGTAAAAATCTAAGTTATCTCTGTTTCACCTATTTTCCCGTACACGTATTACGTCCCTTGGCAATGAAATGTCAACAAGTATCATTCTGCGTGCCATAGAGTGCACGTTTCATTTCTGATGTGTGCATATCTGTTGAAAGTGCGTATACATATGAAAAATTTACGGTGGAACGCATTGTTTGCTTGTCATGGCTTGTACATGCAACTTCTGGGCTCACTTGAGAAGCGATTAACGTTGTGTCTTGATACAGGTTTGCTGCAATAATTATAACAATAGTCATATTAACAATCATAACAACAAGCCAGATAATATTGTACATATTCTATACGTATTACTATTATGAATAATAATCATATGTACTATCAGATCGCGTAAAAATCTAAGTTATCTCTGTTTCACCTATTTTCCCGTACACGTATTACGTCCCTTGGCAATGAAATGTCAACAAGTATCATTCTGCGTGCCATAGAGTGCCCGTTTCATTTCTGACTTCTGCATATCTGTTGAAAGTACGTATACATATGAAAAACTTACGGTGGAACGCATTGTTGGCTTGTCATGGCTTGTACATGCAACTTCTGGGCTCACTTGAGAAGCGATTAACGTTGTGTCTTGATACAGGTTTGCTGCAATAATTATAACAATAGTCATATTAACAATCATAACAACAAGCCAGATAATATTGTACATATTCTATACGTATTACTATTATGAATAATAATCATATGTACTATCAGATCGCGTAAAAATCTAAGTTATCTCTGTTTCACCTATTTTCCCGTACACGTATTACTTCCTTGGCAATGAAATGTCAACAAGTATCATTCTGCGTGCCATAGAGTGCCCGTTTCATTTCTGACTTGTGCATATCTGTTGAAAGTGCGTATACATATGAAAAACTTACGGTGGAACGCATTGTTGGCTTGTCATGGCTTGTACATGCAACTTCTGGGCTCACTTGAGAAGCGATTAACGTTGTGTCTTGATACAGGTTTGCTGCAATAATTATAACAATAGTCATATTAACAATCATAACAACAAGCCAGATAATATTGTACATATTCTATACGTATTACTATTATGAATAATAATCATATGTACTATCAGATCGCGTAAAAATCTAAGTTATCTCTGTTTCACCTATTTTCCCGTACACGTATTACGTCCCTTGGCAATGAAATGTCAACATGTATCATTCTGCGTGCCATAGAGTGCACGTTTCATTTCTGATGTGTGCATATCTGTTGAAAGTACGTATACATATGAAAAACTTACGGTGGAACGCATTGTTGACTTGTCATGGCTTGTACATGCAACTTCTGGGCTCACTTGAGAAGCGATTAACGTTGTGTCTTGATACAGGTTTGCTGCAATAATTATAACAATAGTCATATTAACAATCATAACAACAAGCCAGATAATATTGTACATATTCTATACGTATTACTATTATGAATAATAATCATATGTACTATCAGATCGCGTAAAAATCTAAGTTATCTCTGTTTCACCTATTTTCCCGTACACGTATTACGTCCCTTGGCAATGAAATGTCAACAAGTATCATTCTGCGTGCCATAGAGTGCCCGTTTCATTTCTGACTTGTGCATATCTGTTGAAAGTGCGTATACATATGAAAAACTTACGGTGGAACGCATTGTTGGCTTGTCATGGCTTGTACATGCAATTTCTGGGCTCACTTGAGAAGCGATTAACGTTGTGTCTTGATACAGGTTTGCTGCAATAATTATAACAATAGTCATATTAACAATCATAACAACAAGCCAGATAATATTATTCATATTCTATACGTATTATTATTATGAATAATAATCATATGTACTATCAGATCGCGTAAAAATCTAAGTTATCTCTGTTTCACCTATTTTCCCGTACACGTATTACGTCCCTTGGCAATGAAATGTCAACAAGTATCATTCTGCGTGCCATAGAGTGCCCGTTTCATTTTTGACTTCTGCATATCTGTTGAAAGTACGTATACATATGAAAAACTTACGGTGGAACGCATTGTTGGCTTGTCATGGCTTGTACATGCAACTTCTGGGCTCACTTGAGAAGCGATTAACGTTGTGTCTTGATACAGGTTTGCTGCAATAATTATAACAATAGTCATATTAACAATCATAACAACAAGCCAGATAATATTGTACATATTCTATACGTATTACTATTATGAATAATAATCATATGTACTATCAGATCGCGTAAAAATCTAAGTTATCTCTGTTTCACCTATTTTCCCGTACACGTATTACTTCCTTGGCAATGAAATGTCAGCAAGTATCATTCTGCGTGCCATAGAGCGCCCGTTTCATTTCTGACTTGTGCATATCTGTTGAAAGTGCGTATACATATGAAAAACTTACGGTGGAACGCATTGTTGGCTTGTCATGGCTTGTACATGCAACTTCTGGGCTCACTTGAGAAGCGATTAACGTTGTGTCTTGATACAGGTTTGCTGCAATAATTATAACAATAGTCATATTAACAATCATAACAACAAGCCAGATAATATTGTACATATTCTATACGTATTACTATTATGAATAATAATCATATGTACTATCAGATCGCGTAAAAATCTAAGTTATCTCTGTTTCACCTATTTTCCCGTACACGTATTACGTCCCTTGGCAATGAAATGTCAACAAGTATCATTCTGCGTGCCATAGAGTGCACGTTTCATTTCTGATGTGTGCATATCTGTTGAAAGTGCGTATACATATGAAAAACTTACGGTGGAACGCATTGTTGGCTTGTCATGGCTTGTACATGCAACTTCTGGGCTCACTTGAGAAGCGATTAACGTTGTGTCTTGATACAGGTTTGCTGCAATAATTATAACAATAGTCATATTAACAATCATAACAACAAGCCAGATAATATTGTACATATTCTATACGTATTACTATTATGAATAATAATCATATGTACTATCAGATCGCGTAAAAATCTAAGTTATCTCTGTTTCACCTATTTTCCCGTACACGTATTACGTCCCTTGGCAATGAAATGTCAACAAGTATCATTCTGCGGGCCATAGAGTGCACGTTTCATTTCTGATGTGTGCATATCTGTTGAAAGTGCGTATACATATGAAAAACTTACGGTGGAACGCATTGTTTGCTTGTCATGGCTTGTACATGCAACTTCTGGGCTCACTTGAGAAGCGATTAACGTTGTGTCTTGATACAGGTTTGCTGCAATAATTATAACAATAGTCATATTAACAATCATAACAACAAGCCAGATAATATTGTACATATTCTATACGTATTACTATTATGAATAATAATCATATGTACTATCAGATCGCGTAAAAATCTAAGTTATCTCTGTTTCACCTATTTTCCCGTACACGTATTACGTCCCTTGGCAATGAAATGTCAACAAGTATCATTCTGCGTGCCATAGAGTGCCCGTTCCATTTCTGACTTCTGCATATCTGTTGAAAGTACGTATACATATGAAAAACTTACGGTGGAACGCATTGTTGGCTTGTCATGGCTTGTACATGCAACTTCTGGGCTCACTTGAGAAGCGATTAACGTTGTGTCTTGATACAGGTTTGCTGCAATAATTATAACAATAGTCATATTAACAATCATAACAACAAGCCAGATAATATTGTACATATTCTATACGTATTACTATTATGAATAATAATCATATGTACTATCAGATCGCGTAAAAATCTAAGTTATCTCTGTTTCACCTATTTTCCCGTACACGTATTACTTCCTTGGCAATGAAATGTCAACAAGTATCATTCTGCGTGCCATAGAGTGCCCGTTTCATTTCTGACTTGTGCATATCTGTTGAAAGTGCGTATACATATGAAAAACTTACGGTGGAACGCATTGTTGGCTTGTCATGGCTTGTACATGCAACTTCTGGGCTCACTTGAGAAGCGATTAACGTTGTGTCTTGATACAGGTTTGCTGCAATAATTATAACAATAGTCATATTAACAATCATAACAACAAGCCAGATAATATTGTACATATTCTATACGTATTACTATTATGAATAATAATCATATGTACTATCAGATCGCGTAAAAATCTAAGTTATCTCTGTTTCACCTATTTTCCCGTACACGTATTACGTCCCTTGGCAATGAAATGTCAACAAGTATCATTCTGCGTGCCATAGAGTGCCCGTTTCATTTCTGACTTCTGCATATCTGTTGAAAGTACGTATACATATGAAAAACTTACGGTGGAACGCATTGTTGGCTTGTCATGGCTTGTACATGCAACTTCTGGGCTCACTTGAGAAGCGATTAACGTTGTGTCTTGATACAGGTTTGCTGCAATAATTATAACAATAGTCATATTAACAATCATAACAACAAGCCAGATAATATTGTACATATTCTATACGTATTACTATTATGAATAATAATCATATGTACTATCAGATCGCGTAAAAATCTAAGTTATCTCTGTTTCACCTATTTTCCCGTACACGTATTACGTCCCTTGGCAATGAAATGTCAACAAGTATCATTCTGCGTGCCATAGAGTGCCCGTTTCATTTCTGACTTGTGCATATCTGTTGAAAGTGCGTATACATATGAAAAACTTACGGTGGAACGCATTGTTGGCTTGTCATGGCTTGTACATGCAATTTCTGGGCTCACTTGAGAAGCGATTAACGTTGTGTCTTGATACAGGTTTGCTGCAATAATTATAACAATAGTCATATTAACAATCATAACAACAAGCCAGATAATATTGTACATATTCTATACGTATTATTATTATGAATAATAATCATATGTACTATCAGATCGCGTAAAAATCTAAGTTATCTCTGTTTCACCTATTTTCCCGTACACGTATTACGTCCCTTGGCAATGAAATGTCAACAAGTATCATTCTGCGTGCCATAGAGTGCCCGTTTCATTTCTGACTTGTGCATATCTGTTGAAAGTGCGTATACATATGAAAAACTTACGGTGGAACGCATTGTTGGCTTGTCATGGCTTGTACATGCAACTTCTGGGCTCACTTGAGAAGCGATTAACGTTGTGTCTTGATACAGGTTTGCTGCAATAATTATAACAATAGTCATATTAACAATCATAACAACAAGCCAGATAATATTGTACATATTCTATACGTATTACTATTATGAATAATAATCATATGTACTATCAGATCGCGTAAAAATCTAAGTTATCTCTGTTTCACCTATTTTCCCGTACACGTATTACGTCCCTTGGCAATGAAATGTCAACAAGTATCATTCTGCGTGCCATAGAGTGCCCGTTTCATTTCTGACTTGTGCATATCTGTTGAAAGTGCGTATACATATGAAAAACTTACGGTGGAACGCATTGTTGGCTTGTCATGGCTTGTACATGCAACTTCTGGGCTCACTTGAGAAGCGATTAACGTTGTGTCTTGATACAGGTTTGCTGCAATAATTATAACAATAGTCATATTAACAATCATAACAACAAGCCAGATAATATTGTACATATTCTATACGTATTACTATTATGAATAATAATCATATGTACTATCAGATCGCGTAAAAATCTAAGTTATCTCTGTTTCACCTATTTTCCCGTACACGTATTACGTCCCTTGGCAATGAAATGTCAACAAGTATCATTCTGCGTGCCATAGAGTGCCCGTTTCATTTCTGACTTCTGCATATCTGTTGAAAGTACGTATACATATGAAAAACTTACGGTGGAACGCATTGTTGGCTTGTCATGGCTTGTACATGCAACTTCTGGGCTCACTTGAGAAGCGATTAACGTTGTGTCTTGATACAGGTTTGCTGCAATAATTATAACAATAGTCATATTAACAATCATAACAACAAGCCAGATAATATTGTACATATTCTATACGTATTACTATTATGAATAATAATCATATGTACTATCAGATCGCGTAAAAATCTAAGTTATCTCTGTTTCACCTATTTTCCCGTACACGTATTACGTCCCTTGGCAATGAAATGTCAACAAGTATCATTTTGCGTGCCATAGAGTGCACGTTTCATTTCTGATGTGTGCATATCTGTTGAAAGTGCGTATACATATGAAAAACTTACGGTGGAACGCATTGTTGGCTTGTCATGGCTTGTACATGCAACTTCTGGGCTCACTTGAGAAGCGATTAACGTTGTGTCTTGATACAGGTTTGCTGCAATAATTATAACAATAGTCATATTAACAATCATAACAACAAGCCAGATAATATTGTACATATTCTATACGTATTACTATTATGAATAATAATCATATGTACTATCAGATCGCGTAAAAATCTAAGTTATCTCTGTTTCACCTATTTTCCCGTACACGTATTACGTCCCTTGGCAATGAAATGTCAACAAGTATCATTCTGCGTGCCATAGAGTGCACGTTTCATTTCTGATGTGTGCATATCTGTTGAAAGTGCGTATACATATGAAAAACTTACGGTGGAACGCATTGTTTGCTTGTCATGGCTTGTACATGCAACTTCTGGGCTCACTTGAGAAGCGATTAACGTTGTGTCTTGATACAGGTTTGCTGCAATAATTATAACAATAGTCATATTGACAATCATAACAACAAGCCAGATAATATTGTACATATTCTATACGTATTACTATTATGAATAATAATCATATGTACTATCAGATCGCGTAAAAATCTAAGTTATCTCTGTTTCACCTATTTTCCCGTACACGTATTACGTCCCTTGGCAATGAAATGTCAACAAGTATCATTCTGCGTGCCATAGAGTGCCCGTTTCATTTCTGATGTGTGCATATCTGTTGAAAGTACGTATACATATGAAAAACTTACGGTGGAACGCATTGTTGGCTTGTCATGGCTTGTACATGCAACTTCTGGGCTCACTTGAGAAGCGATTAACGTTGTGTCTTGATACAGGTTTGCTGCAATAATTATAACAATAGTCATATTAACAATCATAACAACAAGCCAGATAATATTGTACATATTCTATACGTATTACTATTATGAATAATAATCATATGTACTATCAGATCGCGTAAAAATCTAAGTTATCTCTGTTTCACCTATTTTCCCGTACACGTATTACTTCCTTGGCAATGAAATGTCAACAAGTATCATTCTGCGTGCCATAGAGTGCCCGTTTCATTTCTGACTTGTACATATCTGTTGAAAGTGCGTATACATATGAAAAACTTACGGTGGAACGCATTGTTGGCTTGTCATGGCTTGTACATGCAACTTCTGGGCTCACTTGAGAAGCGATTAACGTTGTGTCTTGATACAGGTTTGCTGCAATAATTATAACAATAGTCATATTAACAATCATAACAACAAGCCAGATAATATTGTACATATTCTATACGTATTACTATTATGAATAATAATCATATGTACTATCAGATCGCGTAAAAATCTAAGTTATCTCTGTTTCACCTATTTTCCCGTACACGTATTACGTCCCTTGGCAATGAAATGTCAACAAGTATCATTTTGCGTGCCATAGAGTGCACGTTTCATTTCTGATGTGTGCATATCTGTTGAAAGTGCGTATACATATGAAAAACTTACGGTGGAACGCATTGTTGGCTTGTCATGGCTTGTACATGCAACTTCTGGGCTCACTTGAGAAGCGATTAACGTTGTGTCTTGATACAGGTTTGCTGCAATAATTATAACAATAGTCATATTAACAATCATAACAACAAGCCAGATAATATTGTACATATTCTATACGTATTACTATTATGAATAATAATCATATGTACTATCAGATCGCGTAAAAATCTAAGTTATCTCTGTTTCACCTATTTTCCCGTACACGTATTACGTCCCTTGGCAATGAAATGTCAACAAGTATCATTCTGCGTGCCATAGAGTGCACGTTTCATTTCTGATGTGTGCATATCTGTTGAAAGTGCGTATACATATGAAAAACTTACGGTGGAACGCATTGTTTGCTTGTCATGGCTTGTACATGCAACTTCTGGGCTCACTTGAGAAGCGATTAACGTTGTGTCTTGATACAGGTTTGCTGCAATAATTATAACAATAGTCATATTGACAATCATAACAACAAGCCAGATAATATTGTACATATTCTATACGTATTACTATTATGAATAATAATCATATGTACTATCAGATCGCGTAAAAATCTAAGTTATCTCTGTTTCACCTATTTTCCCGTACACGTATTACGTCCCTTGGCAATGAAATGTCAACAAGTATCATTCTGCGTGCCATAGAGTGCCCGTTTCATTTCTGATGTGTGCATATCTGTTGAAAGTACGTATACATATGAAAAACTTACGGTGGAACGCATTGTTGGCTTGTCATGGCTTGTACATGCAACTTCTGGGCTCACTTGAGAAGCGATTAACGTTGTGTCTTGATACAGGTTTGCTGCAATAATTATAACAATAGTCATATTAACAATCATAACAACAAGCCAGATAATATTGTACATATTCTATACGTATTACTATTATGAATAATAATCATATGTACTATCAGATCGCGTAAAAATCTAAGTTATCTCTGTTTCACCTATTTTCCCGTACACGTATTACTTCCTTGGCAATGAAATGTCAACAAGTATCATTCTGCGTGCCATAGAGTGCCCGTTTCATTTCTGACTTGTACATATCTGTTGAAAGTGCGTATACATATGAAAAACTTACGGTGGAACGCATTGTTGGCTTGTCATGGCTTGTACATGCAACTTCTGGGCTCACTTGAGAAGCGATTAACGTTGTGTCTTGATACAGGTTTGCTGCAATAATTATAACAATAGTCATATTAACAATCATAACAACAAGCCAGATAATATTGTACATATTCTATACGTATTACTATTATGAATAATAATCATATGTACTATCAGATCGCGTAAAAATCTAAGTTATCTCTGTTTCACCTATTTTCCCGTACACGTATTACGTCCCTTGGCAATGAAATGTCAACAAGTATCATTCTGCGTGCCATAGAGTGCCCGTTTCATTTCTGACTTCTGCATATCTGTTGAAAGTACGTATACATATGAAAAACTTACGGTGGAACGCATTGTTGGCTTGTCATGGCTTGTACATGCAACTTCTGGGCTCACTTGAGAAGCGATTAACGTTGTGTCTTGATACAGGTTTGCTGCAATAATTATAACAATAGTCATATTAACAATCATAACAACAAGCCAGATAATATTGTACATATTCTATACGTATTACTATTATGAATAATAATCATATGTACTATCAGATCGCGTAAAAATCTAAGTTATCTCTGTTTCACCTATTTTCCCGTACACGTATTACTTCCTTGGCAATGAAATGTCAACAAGTATCATTCTGCGTGCCATAGAGTGCCCGTTTCATTTCTGACTTGTGCATATCTGTTGAACGTGCGTATACATATGAAAAACTTACGGTGGAACGCATTGTTGGCTTGTCATGGCTTGTACATGCAACTTCTGGGCTCACTTGAGAAGCGATTAACGTTGTGTCTTGATACAGGTTTGCTGCAATAATTATAACAATAGTCATATTAACAATCATAACAACAAGCCAGATAATATTGTACATATTCTATACGTATTACTATTATGAATAATAATCATATGTACTATCAGATCGCGTAAAAATCTAAGTTATCTCTGTTTCACCTATTTTCCCGTACACGTATTACGTCCCTTGGCAATGAAATGTCAACAAGTATCATTCTGCGTGCCATAGAGTGCCCGTTTCATTTCTGACTTGTGCATATCTGTTGAAAGTGCGTATACATATGAAAAACTTACGGTGGAACGCATTGTTGGCTTGTCATGGCTTGTACATGCAATTTCTGGGCTCACTTGAGAAGCGATTAACGTTGTGTCTTGATACAGGTTTGCTGCAATAATTATAACAATAGTCATATTAACAATCATAACAACAAGCCAGATAATATTGTACATATTCTATACGTATTATTATTATGAATAATAATCATATGTACTATCAGATCGCGTAAAAATCTAAGTTATCTCTGTTTCACCTATTTTCCCGTACACGTATTACGTCCCTTGGCAATGAAATGTCAACAAGTATCATTCTGCGTGCCATAGAGTGCCCGTTTCATTTCTGACTTCTGCATATCTGTTGAAAGTACGTATACATATGAAAAACTTACGGTGGAACGCATTGTTGGCTTGTCATGGCTTGTACATGCAACTTCTGGGCTCACTTGAGAAGCGATTAACGTTGTGTCTTGATACAGGTTTGCTGCAATAATTATAACAATAGTCATATTAACAATCATAACAACAAGCCAGATAATATTGTACATATTCTATACGTATTACTATTATGATTAATAATCATATGTACTATCAGATCGCGTAAAAATCTAAGTTATCTCTGTTTCACCTATTTTCCCGTACACGTATTACTTCCTTGGCAATGAAATGTCAACAAGTATCATTCTGCGTGCCATAGAGTGCCCGTTTCATTTCTGACTTGTGCATATCTGTTGAAAGTGCGTATACATATGAAAAACTTACGGTGGAACGCATTGTTGGCTTGTCATGGCTTGTACATGCAACTTCTGGGCTCACTTGAGAAGCGATTAACGTTGTGTCTTGATACAGGTTTGCTGCAATAATTATAACAATAGTCATATTAACAATCATAACAACAAGCCAGATAATATTGTACATATTCTATACGTATTACTATTATGAATAATAATCATATGTACTATCAGATCGCGTAAAAATCTAAGTTATCTCTGTTTCACCTATTTTCCCGTACACGTATTACGTCCCTTGGCAATGAAATGTCAACAAGTATCATTCTGCGTGCCATAGAGTGCACGTTTCATTTCTGATGTGTGCATATCTGTTGAAAGTGCGTATACATATGAAAAACTTACGGTGGAACGCATTGTTGGCTTGTCATGGCTTGTACATGCAACTTCTGGGCTCACTTGAGAAGCGATTAACGTTGTGTCTTGATACAGGTTTGCTGCAATAATTATAACAATAGTCATATTAACAATCATAACAACAAGCCAGATAATATTGTACATATTCTATACGTATTACTATTATGAATAATAATCATATGTACTATCAGATCGCGTAAAAATCTAAGTTATCTCTGTTTCACCTATTTTCCCGTACACGTATTAGGTCCCTTGGCAATGAAATGTCAGCAAGTATCATTCTGCGTGCCATAGAGTGCCCGTTTCATTTCTGACTTG
>JAWPHD010025332.1:0-16643 GCA_037043455.1 Cyrtodaria siliqua
TGGGATGGGTAATTGAAGGTAATGTTGTCCATTTTGGAGGACCTGGGATGACGGTAATTAAAGGTAATGTTGTAGATTTTGGAGGACCTGGGATGATGGTAATTAAAGGTAATGTTGTCCATTTTGGAGGACCTGGGATGACGGCAATTAAAGGTAATGTTGTAGATTTTGGAGGACCTGGAATGATGGTAATTAAAGGCAATGTTGTCCATTTTGGAGGACCTGGGATGGGTAATTAAAGGTAATGTTGTCCATTTTGGAGGACCTGTATTGGTGGTAATTAAAGGTAATGTTGTCCATTTTGGAAGACCTTGGATGGTAACAATTAAAGGTAATGTTGTCCATTTTTGAGGACCTGGGATGGGTAATTAAAGGTAATGTTGTCCATTTTGGAAGACCTGGGATGGTTACAATTAAAGGTAATGTTGTCCATTTTGGAGGACCTGGGATGGTGGCAATTAAAGATAAAGTTGTAGATTTTGGAGGACCTGGGATGATGGTAATTAAAGGTAATGTTGTCCATTTTGGATGACCAGGGATGGTAATAATTAAAGGTTATGTTGTCCAGTTTGGAGGACCTGGGATGATAACAATTAAAGGTAATGTTGTCCATTTTGGAGGACCTGTGATGGTGGTAATTAAAGGTAATGTTGTCCATTTTTGAGGACCTGGGATGGGTAATTAAAGGAAATAATAAAATGTTGTCCATTTTGGAGGACCTTGGATGGTAACAATTAAAGGTAATGTTGTCCATTTTGGAGGACCTGTGATGATGGTAATTAAAGGTAATGTTGTCCATTTTGGAGGACCTGGGATGGGTAATTAAAGGTAATGTTGTCCATTTTGGAAGACCTGGGATGGGTAATTTAAGGTAATGTTGTCCATTTCGGAAGGGGGCTTCAGTGGCCGAGTGGTTAACGTCTCTGACTTGAAATCACTTGCCCCTCACCGCTGTAGGTTCGATCCCTCAGGGGCCTAGGAATCTTTATGTGAGGAAGCTATCCAGCTGGCTTGCGGAACGTCGGTGGTTCTATCCAGGTGCCCGCCCGTGCACGAAAATTGCCCGGAGGGGCACCTGGGGTCTTCCTCCACCAGTGGAAGCTGGAAAGTCGCCAATATAATCCAATTCAGTCAGTCAGTCCATTTCGGAAGACCTGGGATGGGTAATTAAAGGTAATGTTGTCCATTTTGGAGGACCTGGGATGGTGGTAATTAAAGGTAATGTTGTCCATTTTGGAGGACCTGGGATGTTGGTAATTAAAGGTACTGTTGGCAATTTTAGAAGATGTGGGGTGATGGTTATTAAAGGTACAGCCGGCAATCTTTGAGGATGTTGGGTGATGGATATTAAATGTAACGTTGGCCATACTGAATGACATAGGATGATAGTTACTCAGGTACTGTTCGCGATCTCGTAAAATGTGAAGTGAGGGTTATTAATGTACTGTAGGCCATATTGTATGACATAGGGCAATGGTTATTTAAGTAGCTGTCACGCCATCAACAGCCAAATTTTACAACATATGTACACTGTTTCTAAACCTACTGACGACGAGGTATATATATGTATGACTTACATATTTTGAGAATCCAAACTCTATAGACACAATATAAACAGCTTTAACCAGAGGGGGCAAACTGCTATCAAACCCCAAAACTGGAGCGTCAAATTAAGAGTTACCAACTCAAAATTCATTTTGGACATATTCAATCAGGTTATTTTTTAATAAGCCGTGAATTCACATTATTATATGACCTGAACACCTGGACAGTTTTGACAAAAGTTCAATGGTTATTTAATGTTCAATTGGCAACCTTGGACCAAGTGGGCTGACAAATATACTGTTGGCATTTTTGGATGATGTGGGGTGTTATTTTGTATGATGTGGAGTGTTTAAAGGTACTGCTGGCAACCTTGAGAGGACGTGCGATGGTGGTTATTAAATGTCCAGTTGGCGATCTTACGATGACAGTTATAAATGTACAGTTGGTTGGCAATCTTGGATGACATTGGGTGACGGTTATTAAAGGTACAGTTGGCAATCTTGGATGACCTAGGGTAACAGTTATTAAATGTACAGTTGCCGATCTTGTACGATGTTGAGGAATGGTTAATAAAGGTATTGTTTGTGATCTTGGAGAATGTAGAATGAGGATTATTAATGTACTGTTTGTCATCTTGGATTGTTTGGGTGACAGTTATTAAAGGTACAGTTGGCGAGTTATAAATGTAGCGTTGGCAATCTTGTATGACATAGGGTAACAGTTATTAAAGGTAGGTACCAGTTATTAAAGGTACAGTTGGAAATCTATATGTGCAGTTAGCAATCTTGGATGACATAGGGTGACAGTTATTAAAGGTACAGTCGGTGATCTTGGATGACATAGGGTAACAGTTATTAAAGGTACAGTTGGCAATCTATATGTGCAGTTGGCAATCTTGGATGACATAGGGTGACAGTTATTAAAGGTATAGTTGGCAATCTATATGTGCAGTTGGCAATCTTGGATGACATAGGGTAACAGTTATTAAAGGTACAGCTGGCGATCTTGGATTACATAGTGTGACAGTTACTAAATGTGCAGTTGGCAATCTTGGATGACATAGGGTGACAGTTATTAAATGTACAGTTGCCGATCTTGTACGATGTTGAGGAATGGTTAATAAAGGTATTGTTTGTGATCTTGGAGGATGTAGTATGAGGATTATTAATGTACTGTATTGGATTGTTTGGGGGACAGTTATCAAAGATACAGTTGGCGATCTTGGATGACATAGGGTGACAGTTATTAAAGGTACAGTTGGCGATCTTGGATGACATAGGGAGACAGTTATTAAAGGTACTGTTGGCGATCTTGGATGACATAGGGAGACAGTTATTAAAGGTACAGTTGGCGATCTTGGATGACATAGGGTGACAGGTATTAAATGTATAGCTTGCAATCTTGGATTACATAGGGTGATAGTTATTAAAGGTACAGTTGACGAGTTATAAATGTACAGTTGGCAATCTTGGATGAAATAGGATGACAGTTATAAAAGATACAGTCGGCAATCTTGGATGACATAGGGTAACAGTTATTAAAGGTACAGTTGGCAATCTATATGTGAAGTTGGCAATCTTGGATGAATTGAACTGAATGTTGTTTAACGGCTCATCAACACAGTATAGGTTATTTAGAGCCACCCCAGAGAGAGGGGAAGGATACAATCTTGGATGACATAGGGTGACAGTTATTAAATGTCCAGTTGGCGATCTTGTAAGATGTTAAGGAATGGTTAATAAAGGTATTGTTTGTGATCTTGGAGGATGTTGAATGAAGATTATTAATGTACTGTACGTCATCTTGGATTGTATGACATAGGGTAACAGTTATTAAAGGTAGGTACCAGTTATTAAAGGTACAGTTGGAAATCTATATGTGCAGTTAGCAATCTTGGATGACATAGGGTGACAGTTATTAAAGGTACAGTTGGCAATCTTGGATGACATAGGGTAACAGTTATTAAAGGTACAGTTGGCAATCTATATGTGCAGTTGGCAATCTTGAATGACATAGGGTGACAGTTATTAAAGTTACAGTTGGCAATCTATACGTGCAGTTGGCAATCTTGGATGAGATAGGGTGACAGTTATTAAATGTATAGCTGGCAATCTTTGATTACATAGGGTGAGTTATAAATGTACAGTTGGCGATCTTGGATGACATAGTGTGACAGTTATTAAAGGTACAGTTGGCAATCTTGGATGACATAGGGTAACAGTTATTAAAGGTACAGTTGGCAATCTATATGTGCAGTTGGCGATCTTGGATGAAATAGGGTGATAGTTATTAAAGGTGAAATCTGAGAGGACATACGGCTATGGTTTTTCAATGTACCGTGGTGGATCTTGTACAACATCCTGTGATGGCTATTAAATGTACAGTTGGCAATCTTGGATTACGTGGGGTGATGGCTATTAAATGTCCTGATGGCTATCTTGGACGACATAAGGTGATGGTTATTAAATGTACTTTTGACATTTTTTGATGAAATGCATGTTTGGTTATGTTGAACGAAGTAAGTGTGATGGTTTTGAAATGTACTACTGGCAATCATCAAGGATGTTAATTTGTAATGGCATTGTTTGGGATAGGACGATGTTGGGTGAAGGTTATCAGATGTAATGTTGGTGACAATGTCTGATGTGATGGGAACTGCAGAGTGTGATGTGATAGGGATGGCCGAGTGTGATGTGATGGAAATGGAAGAGTGTGATGGGATGAGAATGGCAGAGCGTGATGTGATGGGAATGGCAAAGCATGATGTGATGGGAATTGCATAGTGTGATGTGATGGGAATGGCACGGTGTGATGTGATGGGAATGGCACAGTGTGATGCGATGGGAATGGCACGGTGTGATGCGATGTGAATGTCAGAGTGGGGTGTGATGTTCATGGCAGGGTGTGATGGGATGTGACTGGCAGGGTGTGATGTGATGGGAATGGCAGAGTGTAATCTGATGGGAATGGCACAGTGTGACGTGATGTGGAATAGCAGGGTGTGATGTGATGGGAATGGCAGAGTGTAATATGGTGGTAATGTCAGAATCTGATGTGATGGGAATGACAGAATGTGATGTGATGGGAATAGCAGTGTGTGATGTGATGGGAATGGCAGAGTGTGATGGGATGTGGGTGGCAGGGAGTGATAGGATGGGAATGGCAGAGTGTGATGTGAAGGGAATGTCAGTGTTTGGTGTGATGGGAATGGCAGAGTATGATGTGATGGGTATGGCAGAGTGTGATGTGATGGGAATGGCAGAGTGTGATGTGATGGGAAGGGCAGAGTGTGATGTGATGGGAATGGCAGGGTGTGATGTGATGGGAATGGCAGAGTGTGATGTGATGGGAAGGGCAGAGTGTGATGTGATGGGAATGGCAGAGTGTGATGTGATGGGAATGGCAGAGTGTGATGTGATGGGAAGGGCAGAGTGTGATGTGATGGGAATGAGTGTGTGATATGATGGGAATGGCAGAGTGTGATGGGATGTAGATGGCAGGGAGTGATGGGATGGGAGTGATGGGATGGGAATGGCAGAGTGTGATGTGACGGGAATGTCAAAGTTTGATGTGACGAGAATGATAGAGTGTACTATGATGAGAATGACGGTGTGGAGTCTGATGAGTTTGATAGAGCAAGATAGGATGATCATGGCATAGCGCTCTACCATAACCATTATAGCATGCACTACCTTATGAAGAGCATGGCATGATCAGCATGATAGAGCAAGGCATGATGAGTACAGCAAAGCGCTTTACTATACTCAACAAGCCAGTCTCTACCATACAGACTATACCATAGTCTAACATACTCATCAGTTTACACAATATCATACTCATTTTACCACAATCTGTCATACCATACTATGCTCAATCATCCTCACCACAGCATGCTCTGCCACTCACCACAGCATCACACACTCCCATTCCCATCACATAACAGTCTGCCATTCCCATCACATCACACTATGCCATTCCCATCACATCACACTATGCCATTCCCATCACATCACACTATGACATTCTCATCACATCACACTCTGCCATTCCCATCGTATCACACTCTGCCATTCCCATCACATCACACTGTGCCATTCCCATCACATCACACTTTGCCATTCCCATCCCATCACACTATGCTATTCCCATCAAATCAAACTATACCATCCACATCAAATCACACACTGCTATTCCCATCACACCACACACTGCCATTCCCATCACACCACACTCTGCCATTCCCATCACATCACACTTTGCAATTCCCATCACACCACACTCTGCCATTTCCATCACACCACACACTGCCATTCCCATCACACCACACTCTGCCATTCCCATCACATCACACTCTTCCATTCCCATCCCACCACACTCTGCCATTCCCATCACATCACACTTTGCAATTCCCATCACATCACACTCTGCCATTCCCATCACATCACACTCTGCCATTCCCATCGCATCACACTTTGCCATTCCCATCCCATCACACTATGCTATTCCCATCAAATCACACTATACCATCCACATCACATCACACACTGCTATTCCCATCACACCACACACTGTCATTCCCATCACACCACACTCTGCCATTCCCATCACATCACACTTTGCAATTCCCATCACATCACACTCTGCCATTTCCATCACACCACACACTGCCATTCCCATCACACCACACTCTGCCACACCCATCCTATCACACTCTGCCACACCCATCCTATCACACTCTGCCACACCCATCCCATCACACTCTGCCACACCCATCCCATCACACTCTGCCACACCCACCCCATCACACTCTGCCACACCCCTCCCATCACACTCTGCCACACCCATCCCATCAAACTCTGCCACACCCATCCCATCACCCTCTGCCAAACCCATCCCATCACACTGCCACACCCATCACATCACACTGCACACACCCATCACATCACACTCTGCCACTGACATCACATTTCACTCTGCCACACCCATCACATCAGACTAAAGTTTCAACGAAATCCTTCAAAAGTTTTCAGAGAAGATTTCATATTTAACCTTTTCCTATATAACTATGTAAAGCTTGGGTCAACATGGCAACCATTTTTATTATTCGATGATAACGAAAAACACAAATTTGATAGAGGCCAACCCAAGGAACATGTATATGATATTTCACTGGAATGGATTAAGTGGTTTCGAAGGAGATATTGCTTAAATTTCCTTAAATTATACTTAGTTTTAGCCATGGTGGCCATCTTGGACAGCTGGCGGCTGCGAAAAACACAAATCTGAGGCCAACCCAAGGAAAATGTATATTTGATATTTAACTAGAATGGAATAAGTGGTAATATGTCGTTTGATAAATGTCCTTAAATTTGACCTAAGTTTAGCCATGGTGGCCATCATGGATGACTGGAGGCCCCAAAAACGCAAATCTTAGGGGGACTAACCAAAAGATCAATGTGCTAAAGTTTCATCAAAATCTTTCAGACAGTTTCAGAGAAGATGTCATTTTTAACCTTTTCCTATATAAACTTTGAGTCGCCGTGGCGGCCATTTTGATTATTCGACGATAACGAAAAACACAAACTTGATAGCGGCTAACCCAAGGAACATGTATATGATATTTCAGTAGAATGGAATAATTAAGTGGTTTCGGAGGAGATGTCGTTTGAAATTTCCTTAAATTTGACCCTCTTTTTAGCTATGGCGGCCATCTTGGATGACTGGAGGCCGTGAAAACCACAAATCTGAGAGGGACTATCCCAAATATCATTGTGCTTAAGTTTCATCAAAATCTTTCAGGCTGTTTCAGAGAAGATGTCGATTTTATAAAATTGCTAACAGACAGACGGACGGATGGACGGACGGACGACGGAAGAAGAATGATCGCTTAAGCGGCTAGTAGAAGTAGAGCTAAAAAAACATGGAAATTCCACGAAAACCGGGTTTTCAGAGCAGAAAACATTTTCGTATTTTTAGTAGCAGTGACCCTGAACTTGATCGCAGTGACCCCAAATACAATCCTTAGCTTCCTTTACATATAAGGTACCTACATAGCAAGGTTTGTTCCAATATCTCATTAAAGTTATTGAGCAGAAAATGTTTTTCTATTTTTTAGTAACATTGACCTTGATTTTGACCCCAGCCACCCCAAATGCCATCCCAAACTTCTTTTTAGTATCAGCTACCTACACAGCAAGTTTCATTCTAATATCTCATTATGTCCATTTTGAAGGACCTGGGATGGTGGTAATTAAAGGTAACGTTGTCCATTTTGGAGGACCTGGGATGACGGTAATTAAAGGTAATGTTGTCCATTTTGGAAAATGTGTGGTGTCGGTAATTAAACATAATGTTGTCCATTTTGGAGGACCTGGGATGGTGGTAATTAAAGGTAATGTTGTCCATTATGGAGGACCTGGGATGGTGGTAATTAAAGATAATGTTGTCCATTTTGGAAGACCTTGGATGACGGTAATTAAAGGTAATGTTGTCCATTTTGGAGAATGTGGGGTGACGGTAATTAAACATAATGTTGTCCATTTTGGAGGACCTGGGATGGTGGTAATTAAAGGTAATGTTGTCCATTTTGGAGGACCTGGCATGGTGGTTATTAAAGGTAATGTTTTCCATTTTGGAGGACCTGGGATGGCGGTAATAAAAGGTAATATTATCCATTTTGGAGGACCTGGGATGGTGGTAATTAAAGGTTACAATGTTGTCCATTTTGGAAGACCTGGGATGGTGGTAATTAAAGGTAATGATGGTGTCCATTTTGGAGGACCTGGGATTTTGGTAATTAAAGGTACTGTTGTCCGTTTTGGCGGACCTGAGATGGTGGTAATTAAAGGTAATGTTGGCGATCTTAGACGATGTTTGATGATTGTTAAAGGTACTGTGGCCAATTTTAGACGATGTGGAGTGATGGTCAATAAAGGTACAGCCGACAATATTTGAGGATGTGGGGTGATGGCTATTAGATGTCTTGGAGGTTATGGGGGCAATTAAAGGTAATGTTGTCCATTTTGGAGGACCCGGGATGGTGGTAATTAAAGGTAATGTTGTCCATTTTGGAGGACATGGGATGTTGGTAAATAAAGGTACTGTTGGCAATTTTAGTTGATGTGGGGTGATGGTCATTAAAGATAATGTTGTCCATTTTGGAGGCTTGGGATGTTGGTAATTAAAGGTACTGTTGGCAATTTTAGTTGATGTGGGGTGATGGTCATTAAAGGTACAGCCGGCAATCTTTGAGGATGTGGGGTGATGGATATTAAATGTAATGTTGGCCATACTGAATGACATAGGGCGATAGTTACTCAGGAACTGATGGCGATCTCGTAAAATGTGAAGTGAGGGTTATTAATGTACTGTAGGTCATATTGTATGACATAGGTTATTAAATGTCCAGTTGGTGATCTTGGATGACATAGGATGACAGTTATTAAAGGTACAGTTGGCAATCTTGGATGACATAGGATGATAGTTATTAATTAAAGGTGAAATCTTGGAGGACATACGGCTATGTTTTTTTCAATGTACCGTCACGGTGGTGGATCTTGTACACCATCCGGTGATGGCTATTAAATGTACAGTTGGCAATCTTGGATTACGTGGGGTGATGGCTATTAAATGTTCTGATGGCCATCTTGGATGACATAAGGTGATGGTTATTAAATGTACAGTTGGCAATCTTGGATTACGTGGGGTGATGGCTATTAAATGTACAGTTGGCAATCTTGGATTACGTGGGGTGATGGCTATTAAATGTTCTGATGGCCATCTTGGATGACATAAGGTGATGGTTATTAAATGTACTTTTGACAGTCTTTGATGAAATGCATGTTTGGTTATCTTGAACGAATTAAGTGTGATGGTTATGAAATGTACTATTGGCAATCATTAAGGATGTTAATTTGTAATGGCATTGTTTGGGATAGGACGATGTGGGGTGAAGGTTATCAGATGTAATGTTGGTGACAATGTCTGATGTGATGGGAACTGCAGAGTGTGATGTGATAGGGATGGCCGAGTGTGATGTGATGGAAATGGCAGAGTGTGATGGGATGAGAATGGCAGAGTGTGATGTGGTGGGAATGGCAGTGTGATGTTATAGGAATAACAGAGTGTGATGTGATGGGAATGGCAGAGCGTGATTTGATGGGAATGGCATAGTGTGATGTGATGGGAATGGCACAGTGTGATGTGATGGAATGGCATAGTGTGATGTGATGTGCATGGCAGAGTGTGATGTGATGTGCATGGCGGGTGTGATGGGATGTGACTGGCAGGGTGTGATGTGATGGGAATGGCAGAGTGTAATCTGATGGGAATGGCAGTGTGATGTGATGTGGAATGGCAGGGTGTGATGTGATGGGAATGGCAGAGTGTAATATGATGGTAATGACAGAATCTGATGTGATGGGAATGACAGAATGTGATGTGATGGGAATGGCAGTGTGTGATGTGATGGCGATGGCAGAGTGTGAGGTGATGAAAATGGAAGAGTGTGATGTGATGGGAATGATAGAATGTGATGTGATGGGAATGACAGTGTGTGATGTTATGGGAAAGACAGTGTGTGATATGATGAGAATGTCAGAGTGTGATGGGATGTGGGTGGCAGGGAGTGATGGGATTGGAATGCCAGAGTGTGATGTGAAGCGAATGTCAGTGTGTGGTGTGATGGGAATGGCAGAGTGTGATCTGATGAGAATGGCAGAGTGTGATGTGATGGGAATGACAGTGTGTGTGGTGATGGGAAAGACAGTGTGTGATATGATGGATATGGCAGAGTGTGATGGAATGTGGGTGGCAGGGAGTGATGGGATGGGAATGGCAGAGTGTGATGTGAAGGGAATGTCAGTGTGTGGTGTGATGGGAATGGCAGAGTGTGGTGTGATGGGAATGGAAGAGTGTGATGTGATGGGAATGGAAGAGTATGATGTGATGTGAATGGCAAAGTGTGATGTGATGGGAAGGGCAGAGTGTGATGTGATGGGAATGGCAGAGTGTGATGTGATGGAAATGTCTGAGTGTGATATGATGCGGATGGTAGAGCGTGATGTGATGGGAATGGCAGAGTGTGATGCGATGGGAATGGAAGAGTATGATGTGATGTGAATGGCAAAGTGTGATGTGATGGGAAGGGCAGAGTGTGATGTGATGGGAATGGCAGAGTGTGATGTGATGGAAATGTCTGAGTGTGATATGATGCGGATGGTAGAGCGTGATGTGATGGGAATGGCAGAGTGTGATGCGATGGGAATGGCAGAGTGTGATGTGATGTGAATGGCAGAGTGTGATGTGATGGGAAGGGCAGAGTGTGATGTGATGGAAATGGCAGAGTGTGATGTGCTGGAAATGGCAGAGTGTGATATGATGTGGATGGTAGAGTGTGATGTGATTGGAATGGCAGATTGTGATATGAAGAGAATGGCAGAGTGTGATGTGACGGGAATGACAGTGTTTGATGTGCTGGGAATGTCAGAGTGTAATGTGATGGGGATGGTAGAGTGTGATGTGATGGGAATGGCAAAGTGTGATGTGATGGGAATAGCAGAGTGTGATTTGATGGGAATGGCAGTGTGTGTGATGGGAATGGCAGAGTGTGATGTGACGGGAATGTCAAAGTTTGATGTGACGAGAATGATAGAGTGTAGTATGATTAGAACGAGTGTACTATGATGAGAATGACGGTGTGGAGTCTGATGAGTTTGATAGAGCAAGATAGGATGATCATGGCATAGCGCTCTACCATAACCATTATAGCATGCACTACATTATGGAGAGCATGGCATGATCAGTATGATAGAGCAAGGCATGATGAGTACAGCAAAGCGCTTTACTATACTCAACAAGCCAGTCTCTACCATACAGACTATACCATAGTCTAACATACTCATCAGTTTACACAATATCATACTCATGATACCACAATCTGTCATATCATACTATGCTCAATCATCCTCACCACAGCATGCTCTGCCACTCACCACAGCATCACACACTCCCATTCCCAGCACATAACAGTCTGCCATTCCCATCACATCACACTATGCCATTCCCATCACATCACACTATGCCATTCCCATCACATCACACTATGCTATTCCCATCAAATCACACTATACAATCCACATCACATCACACACTGCTATTCCCATCACATCACACACTGCCATTCCCATCACACCACACTCTGCCATTCCCATCACATCACACTTTGCAATTCCCATCACATCACACTCTGCCATTTCCATCAGACCACACTCTGCCATTCCCATCACATCACACTTCGCTATTCACATCACATCACACTTTGCCATTCCCATCACATCACACTCTGCCATTCCCATCACATCACACTCTTCCATTCCCATCCCACCACACTCTGCCATTCCCATCAGATCACACTTTGCCATTCCCATCCGATCACACTATGCTATTCCCATCAAATCACACTATACCATCCACATCACATCACACACTGCTATTTCCATCACACCACACACTGTCATTCCCATCACACCAAACTCTGCCATTCCCATCACATCACACTTTGCAATTCCTATCACATCACGCTCTGCCATTTCCATCACACCACACAATTCCATTTCCATCACACCACACTCTGCCATTCCCATCACATCACACTGCCATTCGCATCATATCACACTTTGCCATTCCCATCACATCACACTCTGCCATTCCCATCACATCACACTTTGCCATTCCCATCCCATCACACTATGCTATTCCCATCAAATCACACTATACCATCCACATCACAGCACACACTGCTATTCCCATCACACCACACACTGCCATTCCCATCACACCACACTCTGCCATTCCCATCACATCACACTTTGCAATTCCCATCACATCACACTCTGCCATTTCCATCACACCACACACTGCCATTCCCATCACACCACACTCTGCCATTCCCATCACATCACACTCTTCTATTCCCATCACACCACACTCTGCCATTCCCATCACATCACACTTTGCAATTCCCATCACATCACACTCTGCCATTCCCATCACATCACACTCTGCCATTCCGATCGCATCACACTTTGCCATTCCCATCCCATCACACTATGCTATTCCATCAAATCACACTATACCATCCACATCACATCACACACTGCTATTCCCATCACACCACACACTGTCATTCCCATCACATCACACTCTGCCATTTCCATCACACCACACACTGCCATTCCCATCACACAACACTCTGCCTCACCCATCCTATCACACTCTGCCACACCCATCCCATCACACTCTGCCACACCCATCCCATCACACTCTGCCACACCTATCCCACCACACTCTGCCACACCTATCCCATCACCCTCTGCCACACCCATCCCATCACCCTCTGCCACTGACATCACATTACACTCTGCCACACCCATCACATCACACTAAAGTTTCAACGAAATCCTTCAAAAGTTTTCAGAGAAGATTTCGTATTTAACCTTTTCCTATATAACTATGTAAAGCTTGGGTCAACATGGCAACCATTTTGATTATTTGATGATAACGAAAAACACAAATTGATAGAGGCCAACCCAAGGAACATGTATATGATATTTCACTGGAATGGATTAAGTGGTTTCGATGGAGATATTGCTTGAAATTTCCTTAAATTTTACTTAGTTTTAGCCATGGTGGCCATCTTGGACAGCTGGCGGCTGCGAAAAACACAAATCTGAGGCCAACCCAAGGAAAATGTATATTTGATATTTAACTAGAATGGAATAAGTGGTAATATGTCGTTTGATAAATGTCCTTAAATTTGACCTAAGTTTAGCCATGGTGGCCATCATGGATGACTGGAGGCCCCAAAAACGCAAATCTTAGGGGGACTAACCAAAAGATCATTGTGCTCAAGTTTCATTAAAATCTTTCAGGCGGTTTCAGAGAAGATGTCATTTTTAACCTTTTCCTATATAAACTTTGAGTCGCCGTGGCGGCCATTTTGATTATTCGACGATAACGAAAAACACAAACTTGATAGCGGCTAACCCAAGGAACATATATATCATATTTCAGTAGAATGGAATAAGTGGTTTCCGGGGAGATGTCGTTTGAAATTTCCTTAAATTTGACCCTATTTTTAGCTATGGTGGCCATCTTGGATTACTGGAGGCCGTGAAAACCACAAATCTGAGATGGACTATCCCAAATATCATTGTGCTTAAGTTTCATCAAAATCTTTCAGGCGGTTTCAGAGAAGATGTCGATTTTATAAAATTGCTAACAGACAGACGGACGGACGGACGGACGGACGACGGAAGAAGAATGATCGCTTAAGCGGCTAGTAGAAGTAGAGCTAAAAAAACATGGAAATTCCACGAAAACCGGGTTTTCAGAGCAGAAAACATTTTCGTATTTTTAGTAGCAGTGACCCTGAACTTGACCTCAGTGACCCCAAATACAATCCTAAGCTTCCTTTACATATAAGGTACCTACATAGCAAGGTTTGTTCCAATATCTCATTAAAGTTATTGAGCAGAAAATGTTTTTCTATTTTTTAGTAACATTGACCTTGATTTTGACCCCATCCACCCCAAATGCCATCCCAAACTTCTTTTTGGTATCAGCTACCTACACAGCAAGTTTCATTCTAATATCTCATTTCTTACTTAGGTTATCGAGAGGAAACCACTTTTAGTAACAGTGACCTTGACCCCAGTGACCCCAACTGCACTCCCAAGCTTCCTTTCCATATAAAATACCTACCCTGCAGTTGGCAATCCTGGAGGATGTGGGCTGATGGTTATTAAAGGTATTAAGATGGTGATAGTGGACATCATTGCTGGATGGCTATTATATGTACCATAGAGGAATCATGCAGGATTTGGGTGATGATTATTAAAGGTACAGATGGTGATCTTGGACATTTGATGGGGGATGGCTATTAGATGTCTTGGAGGATGTGGGCTGATAATTATTAAAGGTATAGATGGAGATTTGGAACATTATTGGGAGATGGCTATTAAACGTACCATTTGCAATCTTGGAGAATGTTTGGTTGTTGTTATTTGATGGTCATTACATTTATAGTTTGCAGGGAAATGTTTATTAAAGGTACTGTTGCCAATCTTGGGCAACGTGTGTTTGGTAATCTTGGAGAACATGTGGTTATGGTTATTAAGTGTGCTATTGGCAATCTCGGATGATGTTGGGTAATGGTTATTAAACATACAAGTTTTTCAAAACTCTCAATAATACAGATGGTTTGGTTGTGTCACTTTCCCTTTAAACGTACTGTTAGCAATTTTGGATGACGTGAGTTAACGTTATTAAATGTACAGTTGTCAATCTCGGACGACGTTGGGTAATGGTTACTGAAGGTATTGTTGGTAATTTTGGACAATGTTGGGTAACGATTATTAGAAGTATTGTGGTAATTGTTTAACAAATGTACTGTTGGCAATTTTGGATGACATGGAGGGATGGTTATTAAAGGTTCCCTTGGCGGCCATGGACAAATTATTATAATTATCATTAAACGTGCTGTTGGCAATTTTCAGTGATTGTCATTTCAGTGTGATGGCTTTTAAAGGTACTTTTGGTGATCTTGAATGATATTTGTTGATCATTACTGAGAGTGCAGTTGGCGATCTTGGATGAGGTGGGGAGATGATCATTCAATTTACAGTTCGCAATATTGGACGACGTGGGGTGATGGTCATTAAATTCACAGTTGGCAATTCTATATGTCGTAGAGTGATGTTTATTAAAGGTAATGTTGGCCATCTTGAGAGGATGTGAGGTGGTGGTTATTAAAATTACAGTTGGCATTCTTGAGAAAACGTAGGGTGGTGGTTATTAAAGGTTCAGTTATGGATCTTCAATGACGTATGATGATGATTATTAAAGTTACTGTTGTCAACTTTGGAGGAAGTGGGGGGATCGTAATTAAAGGTAATGTTGTCCATTTTGGAGGACCTGGGATGGTGGTAATAAAACGTAATGTTGTCCATTTGGAAGACCTGGGATGGTGGTAATTAAAGGTAATGTTGCCCATTTTGGAAGACCTGGGATGGTAATAATTAAAGGTAATGTTGTCCATTTTGGAGGACCTGGGATGGTGGCAATTAAAGGTAATGTTGTCCATTTTGGAGGACCTAGGGTGACAGTAATTAAAGGTAATGTTGTCCATTCTCGAGGACCTGGGATGGTAATAATTAAAGGTACTGTTGTCCATTTTGGAGGACCTGGGATGGTGGTAATTAAAGGTAATGTTGTCCATTTTGGAGGACCTGGGATGGTGGTAATTAAAGGTTTGTTGTCCATTTTGGAGGACCTCGGATGGTGGTAATTAAAGGTAATGTTGTCCATTTTGAAGGACCTGGGATGGTGGTAATTAAAGGTAATGTTGTCCATTTTGGAAGACATGGGATGGGTAATTAAAGGTAAGGTTGTTCATTTTGGAAGACCTGGGATGGGTAATTAAAGGTAATGTTGTCCATTTTGGAGGACCTGGGATGGTGGTAATTAAAGGTAATGTTGTCCATTTTGGAGGACCTTTGATGGTGGTAATTAAAGGTATTGTTGTCCATTTTGGAGGACCTGGGATGGTGGCAATTAAAGGTAATGTTGTAGATTTTGGAGGACTGGGATGATGGTAATTAAAGGTAATGTTGTCCATTTTGGAGGACCTGGGATGGTAATAATTAAAGGTAATGTTGTCCATTTTGGAGGACCTGTGATGGTGGTAATTAAAGGTAATGTTGTCCATTTTGGAGGACCTGGGATGATGGTAATTAAAGGTAAAGTTGTCCATTTTGGAGGACCTTGGATGGTGGTAATTAAAGGTAATGTTGTCCATTTTGGAGGACCTGGGATGGTGGCAATTAAAGGTAATGTTGTCCATTTTGGAGGACCTGGGATGGTGGTAATTAAAGGTAATGTTGTCCATTTTGGAGGACCTGGCATGGTGGTTATTAAAGGTAATGTTTTCTATTTTGGAGGACCTGGGATGGCGGTAATAAAAGGTTATATTATCCATTTTGGAGGACCTGGGATGGTGGTAATTAAAGGTTACAATGTGGTCCATTTTGGCCAATTTT
>JAWPHD010025333.1:0-16641 GCA_037043455.1 Cyrtodaria siliqua
CATATATATTCCGTTCTTACACATATATTCCGTTTTTACGCATATATATTCCGTTCTTACACATATATATTCAGTTTTACGCAAATATATTCAGTTGTTACGCATATATATTCAGTTCTTACACATATAGATTCCGTTCTTACACATATATATTCCGTTCTTACAAATATATTATGTTCTTACGCATATATATTCCGTTCTTTCGCATATATATTCAGTTTTACGCATACACATTCCGTTGTTACCCATATATATTCAGTTCTTACACATATATATTCAGTTCTTACACATATATATTCAGTTCTTACGCATATATATTCCGTTCTTACACATATATATTCTTACACTTATATTCCGTTCTTACACATATATATTCAGTTCTTACACATATATATTCCGTTCTTACGCATATATATTCCGTTCTTACGCATACATATTCCGTTCTTACGCATATATATTCATTTCTTACGCATATATATTCAGTTCTTACACATATATATTCCGTTCTTACACATATATATTCCGTTCTTACTCATATATATTCAGTTCTTACACATATATATTCACTACTTACACATATATATTCCGTTCTGACACATATATATTCAGTTCTTGCAGATATATATTCAGTTCTTACGCCTATATATTCAGTTCTAACGCATATATATTCAGTTCTTACGCATATATATTCCGTTCTTACAAGTACATATTTCGTTCTTACACATATATATTCCGTTCTTACACATATATATTCCGTTCTTACACATATATATTCAGTACTTACAAATATATATTCACTTCTTACACATATATATTCAGTTCTTACACATATATTCCGTTCTTACACATATATACACATATAAATTCCGTTCTTACACATACATATTCCGTTCTTACACGTACATATTCCGTTCTTACACATATATATTCCGTTGTTACTCATATATATTCCATTTTTACGCATATATATTCAGTTCTAACTGATATATATTCACTTCTTACACATATATATTCAGTTCTTACACATATATTCCGTTCTTACACATATATACATATATATTCCGTTCTTACACATACATATTCCGTTCTTACACGTACATATTCTGTTTTTACACATATATATTCCGTTGTTACACATATATATTCAGTTCTAAATCATATATATTCAGTTCTTACACATATATATTCAGTTCTTACAAATATATATTCAGTTCTTACACATATATATTCAGTTCTTACACATATATATTCAGTTCTTACACAAATATATTCCGTTCTTACACATATATATTCCGTTGTTACTCATATATATTCCGTTTTTACTCATATATATTCAGTTCTTACACATATATATTCAGTTCTTACACATATATTCCGTTCTTACACATATATACATATATATTCCGTTCTTACACATACATATTCCGTTCTTACACGTACATATTCTGTTTTTACACATATATATTCCGTTGTTACACATATATATTCAGTTCTAAATCATATATATTCAGTTCTTACACATATATATTCAGTTCTTACAAATATATATTCAGTTCTTACACATATATATTCAGTTCTTACACATATATATTCAGTTCTTACACAAATATATTCCGTTCTTACACATATATATTCCGTTGTTACTCATATATATTCCGTTTTTACTCATATATATTCACTTCTTACACATATATATTCAGTTCTTACACATATATTCCGTTCTTACACATATATACATATATATTCCGTTCTTACACATACATATTCCGTTCTTACACGTACATATTCCGTTCTTACACATATATATTTCGTTCTTACACATATATATTCAGTTCTATCTCATATATATTCAGTTCTTACAAATATATATTCAGTTCTTACACATATATATTCAGTTCTTACACAAATATATTCCGTTCTTACACATATATATTCCGTTCTTACACGTATATATTCCGTTCTTACACATATATGTTCCGTTCTTACACATATATATTCCGTTCTTACACATATATATTCAGTTCTTACGCATATATATTCCGTTCTCACACATATATATTCCGTTCTTACACATATATATTCCGTTCTTACGCATATATATTCAGTTCTTACGGATATATATTCATTTCTTACACATATACGTTGAGTTCTTGCGCATATATATTTAGTTTTACGCATATATATTCAGTTCTTATGCATATATATTCAGTTCTTACACATATATATATTCAGTTCTTACACATATATATTTAGTTCTTACACATATATATTCAGTTCTTACACATATATATTTACTTCTTACACATATATATTCCGTTATTACACATATATATTCACTTCTTACACATATATATTCCGTTCTTACACATATATATTTAGTTCTTACGCATATATATTCCGTTCTTACACATATATATTCCGTTCTTACACATAAATATTCCGTTCTTACGCATATATATTCAGTTTTTACGCATATATATTCATTTCTTACACATATATGTTCAGTTCTTACGCAAATATATTCAGTTAGTACACCTATATATTCAGTTCTTACACATATATATTCTGTTCTTACACAAATATATTCCGTTCTTAGACATATATATTCCGTTCTTATACATATATATTCCGTTCTTACACATATATATTCCGTTCTTACACATATATTCCGTTCATACGCATATATATTCCGTTCTTTCGCATATATATTCAGTTTTACGCATATATATTCAGTTCTTACGCATATATATTCAGTTCTTACACATATATATTCAGTTCTTACACATATATATTCAGTTCTTACGCATATATATTCCGTTCTTACACATATATATTCCGTTCTTACGCATATATATTCTTACACATATATTCCGTTCTTACACATATATATTCCGTTCTTACACATATATATTCCGTTCTTACACATATATATTCAGTTCTTACGCATATATATTCAGTTCTAACGCATATATATTCAGTTCTTACGCATATATTTTCAGTTCTTACACATATATATTCTTTTCTTACAAATATATATTCAGTTCTTACACATATATATTCAGTTCTTACACATATATATTCCGTTCTTACACATATATATTCCGTTCTTACACATATATATTCCGTTCTTACACATATATTCCTTTCTTACTCATATATATTCCGTTCTTTCGCATATATATTCAGTTTTACGCATATATATTCAGTTCTTACGAATATATATTCAGTTCTTACGCATATATATTCATTTCTTACACATATATGTTCAGTTATTACATATATATTCCGTTCTTACACGTACATATTCCGTTTTTACACATATATATTCCGTTCTTACACATATATATTCCGTTCTTTCACATATATATTCCGTTCTTACACGTATATATTCCGTTCTTACACATATATATTCCGTTCTTACACATATGTATTCCGTTCTTACACATATATTCCGTTCTTACGCATATATATTCCGTTCTTTCGCATATATATTCAGTTTTATGCATATATATTCAATTCTTACGCATATATATTCAGTTCTTACACATATATATTCAGTTCTTAAGCATATATATTCCGTTCTTACACATATATATTCCGTTCTTACACATATATATTCTGTTCTTAATCATATATATTGCTTTCTTACGCATATATATTCAGTTCTTACGCATATATATTCAGTTCTTACGCATATATATTCAGTTAATACACATATATATTCAATTTTACGCATATATATTCAGTTCTTACGCATATATATTCAGTTCTTACGCATTTATATTCAGTTCTTACACATATATATTACGTTCTTACACGTATATATTCCGTACTTACACATATATATTCCGTTCTTACACATATATATTCCGTTCTTACACACATATATTCCGTTCTTACGCATATATATTCCGTTCGTTCGCATATATATTCAGTTTTACGCATATATATTCAGTTCTTAAGCATATATATTCAGTTCTTACACATACATATTCATTTCTTACACATATATGTTCAGTTCTGACGCATATATATTCAGTTTTACGCATATATATTCAGTTACTACAAATATATATTCCGTTCATACGCATATATATTCAGTTCTTACGCATATATATTCATTTCTTACACATATATGTTCAGTTCTTACACATATATATTCCGTACTTACACATATATATTCCTTTCTTACACATATATATTTCGTTCTTACACGTACATATTACGTTCTTACACGTATATATTCCGTTCTTACGCATATATATTCCGTTCTTACGCATATATTTTCAGTTCTTACGCATATATATTCAGTTCTTACACATATATATACACATATACACATATATATTCCGTTCTTACACGTACATATTCCGTTGTTACACATATATATTCAGTTCTTACACATATATATTCCATTCTTACGCATATATATTCAGTTCTTACACATATATATTCAGTTCTTACGCATATATATTCAGTTCCTACACATATATATTCAGTTCTTACACATATATATTCCGTTTTTACACATATATATTCCGTTCTTACACATATATATTCCGTATTTACACATGTATATTCCGTTCTTACACGTATATTCAGTTCTTACACATATATATTCAGTTCTTACACATATATATTCAGTTTTTACACATATATATTCAGTTCTTACACATATATATTCAGCTCTTACACATATATATTCAGTTCTTACACGTACATATTCCGTTCTTACACATATATATTCCGTTCTTACACATATATATTCCGTTCTTACGCATATATATTCAGTTCTTACACATATATATTCAGTTCTTACACATATATATTCCGTTTTTACACATATCTATTCCGTTCTTACACATATATATTCACTTCTTACACATATATATTCCGTTCTTACACATATATATTCACTTTTTACACATATATATGCCATTCTTACACATATATATTCAGTTCTTACGCATATGTATTCATTTCTTACACATATATGTTCAGTTCTTACACATATATATTCCGTTCTTACACGTACATATTCCGTTCTTACACATATATATTCCAATCTTACACATATATATTCCGTTCTTACAAATATATATTCCGTTCTTACCCATATATATTCAGTTCCTACACATATATATTCAGTTCTTACACATGTCTATTCAGTTCTTACACATATATATTCCGTTCTTACACATATATATTCCGTTCTTACACATATATATTCCGTTCTTACACATATATATTCCGTTCTTACACATATATATTCCGTTCTTACACATATATATTCACTTCTTACACATATATATTCATTTCTTACACATATATATTCCGTTATTATACATATATATTCCGTTCTTACACATATATATTCCGTTCTTACACATATATATTCCGTTCTTAGGCTTATATATTCCGTTCTTACGCATGTATATTCAGTTTTTATGCATATATATTCAGTTCTTAAACATATATATTTAGTTCTTACGCATATATATTCAGTTTTTACGCATATATATTCAGTTCTTACTCATATATATTCCGTTCTTACACATATATATTCCGTTCTTACACATATATAATCCGTTATTACACGTATATATTCCGTTCTTACACATATATATTCCGTGCTTACACATATATATTCCGTTCTTACATATATATTCTGTTCTTACGCATATATATTCCGTTCTTTCGCATATATATTCAGTTTTACGCATATACATTCCGTTGTTACGCATATATATTCAGTTCTTACACATATATATTCAGTTCTTACGCATATATATTCCGTTCTTACACATATATATTCATACACATATATTCCGTTCTTACACATATATATTCCGTTCTTACACATATATATTCCGTTCTTACGCATATATATTCTGTTCCTACACATATATATTCAGTTCTTACACATGTCTATTCAGTTCTTACACATATATATTCCGTTCTTACACATATATATTCCGTTCTTACACATATATATTCCGTTCTTACACATATATATTCCGTTCTTACACATATATATTCCGTTCTTACACATATATATTCCGTTCTTAGGCATATATATTCTGTTCTTACGCATATATATTCCGTTCTTTCGCATATATATTCAGTTTTACGCATATACATTCCGTTGTTACGCATATATATTCAGTTCTTACACATATATATTCAGTTCTTACACATATATATTCAGTTTTTACGCATATATATTTCGTTCTTACACATTTATATTCATACACATATATTCCGTTTTTACACATATATATTCCGTTCTTACACATATATATTCCGTTCTTACGCATATATATTCTGTTCCTACACATATATATTCAGTTCTTACACATGTCTATTCAGTTCTTACACATATATATTCCGTTCTTACACATATATATTCCGTTCTTACACATATATATTCCGTTCTTACACATATATATTCCGTTCTTACACATATATATTCCGTTCTTACACATATATATTCCGTTCTTAGGCATATATATTCCGTTCTTACACTTACATATTCCGTACTTACACATATATATTCCGTTCTAACCTATATATATTCCGTTCTTACGCATATATATTCAGTTCTTACGCATATATATTCAGTTCTTACGCATATATATTCATTTCTTACACATATATATTCAGTTCTTACAGATATATATTCAGTTCTTACGCATATATATTCAGTTATTACACATATATGTTCAGTTCTTACGCATATATATTCCGTTCTTACACATATATATTCTTACACATATATTCCGTTCTTACACATATATATTCAGTTTTTACACATATATATTTCGTTCTTACACATATATATTCCGTTGTTACGCATATATATTCCGTTCTAACCTATATATATTCCGTTCTTACGCATATATATTCAGTTCTTACGCATATATATTCAGTTCTTTCGCATATATATTCAGTTCTTACACATATATATTCAGTTCTTACAGATATATATTCAGTTCTTACGCATATATATTCAGTTCTTACGCTTATATGTTCAGTTCTTACACATATATATTCATTTCTTACACATATATATTCAGTTCTTACACATATATATTCCGTTCTTACACATATATACACATATATATTCAGTACTTACACATATATTTTCCGTTCTTACACGCACATATTCCTTTCTTACACATATATATTCCGTTCTTACACATATATATTCCGTTCTTACCCATATATATTCAGTTCCTACACATATATATTTAGTTCTTACACATGTCTATTCAGTTCTTACACATATATATTCCGTTCTTACACATATATATTCCGTTCTTACACATATATATTCCGTTTTTACACATATATATTCCGTTCTTACACATATATATTCCGTTCTTACACATATATATTCACTTCTTACACATATATATTCACTTCTTACACATATATATTCCGTTATTATACATATATATTCCGTTCTTACACATATATATTCCGTTCTTACACATATATATTCCGTTCTTATGCTTATATATTCCGTTCTTACGCATGTATATTTAGTTTTTATGCATATATATTCAGTTCTTACACATATATATTTAGTTCTTACGCATATATATTCAGTTCTTACGCATATATATTCAGTTCTTACACATATATATTCCGTTCTTACACATATATATTCCGTTCTTACACATATATAATCCGTTATTACACGTATATATTCCGTTCTTACACATATATATTCCGTTCTTACACATATATATTCCGTTCTTACATATATATTCTGTTCTTACGCATATATATTCCGTTCTTTCGCATATATATTCAGTTTTACGCATATACATTCCGTTGTTACGCATATATATTCAGTTCTTACACATATATATTCAGTTCTTACACATATATATTCAGTTCTTACGCATATATATTCCGTTCTTACACATATATATTCATACACATATATTCCGTTCTTACACATATATATTCCGTTCTTACACATATATATTCCGTTCTTACGCATATATATTCTGTTCCTACACATATATATTCAGTTCTTACACATGTCTATTCAGTTCTTACACATATATATTCCGTTCTTACACATATATATTCCGTTCTTACACATATATATTCCGTTCTTACACATATATATTCCGTTCTTACACATATATATTCCGTTCTTACACATATATATTCCGTTCTTAGGCATATATATTCCGTTCTTACGCATGTATATTCAGTTTTTATGCATATATATGCAGTTCTTACACATATATATTTAGTTCTTACGCATATATATTCAGTTCTTACGCATATATATTCAGTTCTTACACATATATATTACGTTTTTACACATATATATTCCGATCTTACACATATATATTCCGTTCTAACACATATATATTCCGTTCTTACACGTATATATTCCGTTCTTACACATATGTTTTCCATTTTTACACATATATATTCCGTTCTTACACATATATTCTGTTCTTACGCATATATATTCCGTTCTTTCGCATATATATTCAGTTTTAAGCATATACATTCCGATGTTACGCATATATATTCCGTTCTAACGCATATATATTCAGTTCTTACACATATATATTCAGTTCTTACACAGATATATTCAGTTCTTACGCATATATATTCAGTTCTTAAAAATATATATTCAGTTCTTACACATATATATTCCGTTTTGACACATATATATTCCGTTCTTACACATGTATATTCTGTTCTTACACATATATATTCCGTTCTAACACGTATATATTACGTTCTTACACATGTATATTCCGTTCTTACACATATATATTCCGTTCTTACACATGTATATTCCGTTCTTACACATATATATTCCGTTCTTACACATATATTCCGTTCTTATGCATATATATTCCGTTCTTTCCCATATATATTCATTTTTACGCATATATATTCCGTTCTTACGCATATATATTCAGTTCTTACGCATATATATTCCGTTCTTACGCATATATATTCAGTTCTTACATATATATATTCAGTTCTTACACATATATATTCAGTTCTTACACATATATATTCAGTTCTGACACATATATATTCTGTCCTTACACATATTTATTCCGTTCTTACACATATATATTCCGTTCTTACACATATATATTCAATTCTTACACATATATATTCACTTCTCACACATATATATTCCGTTCTTACACATATATATTCCGTTCCCACACGTACATATTCCGTTCTTACACATATATATTCCGTTCTTAAACATATATTTTCCGTTCTTACACATATATATTCCGTTCTTACGCATATATATTCAGTTCTTACAAATATATATTCAGTTCTTACACATATATATTCAGTTCTTACGCATATATATTTAGTTCTTACGCATATATATTCATTTCTTACACATATATGTTCATTTCTTACACCTATATATTGCATTCTTACACGTACATATTCCGTTCTTACACATATATACTCCGTTCTTACACATATATATTCAGTTCTTACAAATATATATTCCGTTTTTACACGTATGTATTCCGTTCTTACACATATATATTCCGTTCTTACACATATATTTTCCGTTCTTACTCACATATATTCAGTTCTTACGAATATATACTCCGTTCTTACACATATATATTCCGTTCTTACGCATATATATTCAGTTCTTACGCATATACATTCATTTCTTACTCATATATGTTCAGTTCTTAGGCATATATATTCAGTTTTACGCATATATATTCAGTTACTACAAATATATATTCCGTTCCTATGCATATATATTCAGTTCTTACACATATATGTTCAGTTCTTACACATATATATTCCGTTCTTACATGTACATATTCCGTTCTTACACATATATTCCGTTCTTACACATATATATTCACTTCTTACACATATATATTCCGTTCTTACACATATATATTCCGTTCTTACACGTACATATTCCGTTCTTACACATATATATTCCGTTCTTACTCGTACATATTCCGTTCTTACACATATATGTTCCGTTCTTACACATATATATTCCGTTCTTCCACATATATATTCATTTCTTACACACATATATAGTTCTTAAACATATATATTCCGATCTTCGACGTATATACACATATATATTCCGTTCTTACACATATATATTCCGTTCTTACACGTACATATTACGTTCTTACACATGTATATTCCATTCTTACACATATATATTCCGTTCTTACTTATATATATTCAGCTCTTACACATATATATTCCGTTCTTACACGTACATATTCCGTTCTTACACATATATATTCCGTTCTTACACATATATATTCCGTTCTTACGCATATATATTCAGTTCTTACACATATATATTCAGTTCTTACACATACATATTCCGTTTTTACACATATATATTCCGTTCTTACACATATATATTCACTTCTTACACATATATATTCCGTTCTTACACATATATATTCACTACTTACACATATATATTCCATTCTTACACATATATATTCAGTTCTTACGCATATATATTCAGTTCTTACGCATATATATTCAGTTCTTACACATATATATTCAGTTCTTACACATATATATTCAGTTTTTACACATTTATATTCCGTCCTTACACATATTTATTCCGTTCTTACACATATATATTCCGTTCTTACACATATATATTCCGTTCTTACACATATATATTCCGTTCTTACGCATATATATTCAGTTCTTACACATATATATTCAGTTCTTACATATATATTCAGTTCTTACGCATATATATTCAGTTCTTACACATATATATTCAGTTCTTACACATATATGTTCCGTTTTTACACATATATATTCCGTTCTTACACATATATATTCCGTTCTTACACATATATATTCCGTTCTTACACGTATATATTCCGTTCTTACACATGTATATTCCGTTCTTACACATATATATTCCGTTCTTACACATATATTCCGTTTTTATGCATATATATTCCGTTCTTTCCCATATATATTCAGTTTTACGCAAATATATTCAGTTGTTACGCATATATATTCAGTTCTTACACATATATATTCCGTTCTTACACATATATATTCTGTTCTTACAAATATATTATGTTCTTACGCATATATATTCCGTTCTTTCGCATATATATTCAGTTTTACGCATACACATTCCGTTGTTACGCATATATATTCAGTTCTTACACATATATATTCAGTTCTTACACATATATATTCAGTTCTTACGCATATATATTCCGTTCTTACACATATATATTCTTACACTTATATTCCGTACTTACACATATATATTCAGTTCTTACACATATATATTCCGTTCTTACGCATATATATTCCGTTCTTACGCATACATATTCCGTTCTTACTCATATATATTCATTTCTTACGCATATATATTCAGTTCTTACACATATATATTCCGTTCTTACACATATATATTCCGTTCTTACACATATATATTCACTTCTTACACATATATATTCCGTTCTTACACATATATATTCACTACTTACACATATATATTCCATTCTTACACATATATATTCAGTTCTTACGCATATATATTCAGTTCTTACGCATATATATTCAGTTCTTACACATATATATTCAGTTCTTACACATATATATTCAGTTCTTACACATTTATATTCCGTCCTTACACATATTTATTCCGTTCTTACACATATATATTCCGTTCTTACACATATATATTCCGTTCTTACACATATATATTCCGTTCTTACGCATATATATTCAGTTCTTACGCATATATATTCCGTTCTTTCGCATATATATTCAGTTTTAAGCATATACATTCCGATGTTACGCATATATATTCCGTTCTAACGCATATATATTCAGTTCTTACACATATATATTCAGTTCTTACACAGATATATTCAGTTCTTACGCATATATATTCAGTTCTTAAAAATATATATTCAGTTCTTACACATATATATTCCGTTTTGACACATATATATTCCGTTCTTACACATGTATATTCTGTTCTTACACATATATATTCCGTTCTAACACGTATATATTACGTTCTTACACATGTATATTCCGTTCTTACACATATAGATTCCGTTCTTACACATGTATATTCCGTTCTTACACATATATATTCCGTTCTTACACATATATTCCGTTCTTATGCATATATATTCCGTTCTTTCCCATATATATTCATTTTTACGCATATATATTCCGTTCTTACGCATATATATTCAGTTCTTACGCATATATATTCCGTTCTTACGCATATATATTCAGTTCTTACACATATATATTCAGTTCTTACACATATATACCGTTCTTACACATATATATTCCGTTCTTACACATATATTTTCCGTTCTTACACATATATATTCCGTTCTTACGCATATATATTCAGTTCTTACACATATATATTCAGTTCTTACACATATATATTCAGTTCTTACGCATATATATTTAGTTCTTACGCATATATATTCATTTCTTACACATATATGTTCATTTCTTACACCTTTATATTGCATTCTTACACGTACATATTCCGTTCTTACACATATATACTCCGTTCTTACACATATATATTCAGTTCTTACAAATATATATTCCGTTTTTACACGTATGTATTCCGTTCTTACACATATATATTCCGTTCTTACACATATATTTTCCGTTCTTACTCACATATATTCAGTTCTTACGAATATATATTCCGTTCTTACACATATATATTCCGTTCTTACGCATATATATTCAGTTCTTACGCATATACATTCATTTCTTACTCATATATGTTCAGTTCTTAGGCATATATATTCAGTTTTACGCATATATATTCAGTTACTACAAATATATATTCCGTTCCTATGCATATATATTCAGTTCTTACACATATATGTTCAGTTCTTACACATATATATTCCGTTCTTACATGTACATATTCCGTTCTTACACATATATTCCGTTCTTACACATATATATTCACTTCTTACACATATATATTCCGTTCTTACACATATATATTCCGTTCTTACACGTACATATTCCGTTCTTACACATATATATTCCGTTCTTACTCGTACATATTCCGTTCTTACACATATATGTTCCGTTCTTACACATATATATTCCGTTCTTCCACATATATATTCATTTCTTACACACATATATAGTTCTTAAACATATATATTCCGATCTTCGACGTATATACACATATATATTCCGTTCTTACACATATATATTCCGTTCTTACACGTACATATTACGTTCTTACACATGTATATTCCATTCTTACACATATATATTCCGTTCTTACTTATATATATTCAGCTCTTACACATATATATTCCGTTCTTACACGTACATATTCCGTTCTTACACATATATATTCCGTTCTTACACATATATATTCCGTTCTTACGCATATATATTCAGTTCTTACACATATATATTCAGTTCTTACACATACATATTCCGTTTTTACACATATATATTCCGTTCTTACACATATATATTCACTTCTTACACATATATATTCCGTTCTTACACATATATATTCACTACTTACACATATATATTCCATTCTTACACATATATATTCAGTTCTTACGCATATATATTCAGTTCTTACGCATATATATTCAGTTCTTACACATATATATTCAGTTCTTACACATATATATTCAGTTCTTACACATTTATATTCCGTCCTTACACATATTTATTCCGTTCTTACATATATATATTCCGTTCTTACACATATATATTCCGTTCTTACACATATACATTCCGTTCTTACGCATATATATTCAGTTCTTACACATATATATTCAGTTCTTACATATATATTCAGTTCTTACGCATATATATTCAGTTCTTACACATATATATTCAGTTCTTACACATATATGTTCCGTTTTTACACATATATATTCCGTTCTTACACATATATATTCCGTTCTTACACATATATATTCCGTTCTTACACGTATATATTCCGTTCTTACACATGTATATTCCGTTCTTACACATATATATTCCGTTCTTACACATATATTCCGTTTTTACGCATATATATTCCGTTCTTTCCCATATATATTCAGTTTTACGCAAATATATTCAGTTGTTACGCATATTTATTCAGTTCTTACACATATATATTCACTACTTACACATATATATTCCGTTCTGACACATATATATTCAGTTCTTGCAGATATATATTCAGTTCTTACGCCTATATATTCAGTTCTAACGCATATATATTCAGTTCTTACGCATATATATTCCGTTTTTACACGTACATATTTCGTTCTTACACATATATATTCCGTTCTTACACATATATATTCCGTTCTTACACATATATATTTAGTACTTACACATATATATTCACTTCTTACACATATATATTCAGTTCTTACACATATATTCCGTTCTTACACATATATACACATATATATTCCGTTCTTACACATACATATTCCGTTCTTACACGTACATATTCCGTTCTTACACATATATATTCCGTTGTTACTCATATATATTCCATTTTTACGCATTTATATTCAGTTCTAACTGATATATATTCACTTCTTACACATATATATTCCGTTCTTACACATTTATTCCGTTCTTACACATATATACATATATATTCCGTTCTTACACATACATATTCCGTTCTTACACGTACATATTCCGTTTTTACACATATATATTCCGTTGTTACACATATATATTCAGTTCTAAATCATATATATTCAGTTATTACACATATATATTCAGTTCTTACAAATATATATTCAGTTCTTACACATATATATTCAGTTCTTACACATATATATTCAGTTCTTACACAAATATATTCCGTTCTTACACATATATATTCCGTTGTTACTCATATATATTCCGTTTTTACGCATATATATTCAGTTCTAACTCATATATATTCACTTCTTACACATATATATTCAGTTCTTACACATATATTCCGTTCTTACACATATATACATATATATTCCGTTCTTACACATACATATTCCGTTCTTACACGTACATATTCCGTTCTTACACATATATATTTCGTTCTTACACATATATATTCAGTTCTATCTCATATATATTCAGTTCTTACAAATATATATTCAGTTCTTACACATATATATTCAGTTCTTACACAAATATATTCCGTTCTTACACATATATATTCCGTTCTTACACGTATATATTCCGTTCTTACACATATATGTTCCGTTCTTACACATATATATTCCGTTCTTACACACATATATTCAGTTCTTACGCATATATATTCCGTTCTCACACATATATATTCCGTTCTTACACATATATATTCCGTTTTTACGCATATATATTCAGTTCTTACGGATATATATTCATTTCTTACACATATGCGTTCAGTTCTTGCGCATATATATTTAGTTTTACGCATATATATTCAGTTCTTATGCATATATATTCAGTTCTTACACATATATATATTCAGTTCTTACACATATATATTTAGTTCTTACACATATATATTCAGTTCTTACACATATATATTTACTTCTTACACATATATATTCCGTTATTACACATATATATTCACTTCTTACACATATATATTCCGTTCTTACACATATATATTTAGTTCTTACGCATATATATTCCGTTCTTACACATATATATTCCGTTCTTAAACATAAATATTCCGTTCTTACGCATATATATTCAGTTTTTACGCATATATATTCATTTCTTACACATATATGTTCAGTTCTTACGCAAATATATTCAGTTAGTACACCTATATATTCAGTTCTTACACATATATATTCTGTTCTTACACAAATATATTCCGTTCTTAGACATATATATTCCGTTCTTATACATATATATTCCGTTCTTACACATATATATTCCGTTCTTACACATATATTCCGTTCATACGCATATATATTCCGTTCTTTCGCATATATATTCAGTTTTACGCATATATATTCAGTTCTTACGCATATATATTCAGTTCTTACACATATATATTTAGTTCTTACACATATATATTCAGTTCTTACGCATATATATTCCGTTCTTACACATATATATTCCGTTCTTACGCATATATATTCTTACACATATATTCCGTTCTTACAAATATATATTCCGTTCTTACACATATATATTCCGTTCTTACGCATATATATTCAGTTCTTACACATATATATTTAGTTCTTACACATATATATTCAGTTCTTACGCATATATATTCCGTTCTTACACATATATATTCCGTTCTTACGCATATATATTCTTACACATATATTCCGTTCTTACACATATATATTCCGTTCTTACACATATATATTCCGTTCTTACACATATATATTCAGTTCTTACGCATATATATTTAGTTCTTACGCATATATATTCAGTTCTTACGCATATATTTTCAGTTCTTACACATATATATTCTTTTCTTACAAATATATATTCAGTTCTTACACATATATATTCAGTTCTTACACATATATATTTCGTTCTTACACATATATATTCCGTTCTTACACATATATATTCCGTTCTTACACATATATTCCTTTCTTACGC
>JAWPHD010025334.1:2500-5000 GCA_037043455.1 Cyrtodaria siliqua
ATGCCAGACAGACAGAGACCCAGACAGGCCAGACAGACAGACAGACAGACAGACAGACAGACAGACAGACAGACAGACAGACAGACAGACAGACAGACAGACAGACAGACAGACAGACAGACAGACAGACAGACAGACAGACAGACAGACAGACAGACAGACAGACAGACAGACAGACAGACAGACAGACAGACAGACAGACAGACAGACAGACAGACAGGCTAGACAGACAGGCAGACAGAGACCCAGACAGGCCAGGCAGAGAGCCAGACAGAGAGCCAGACAGGACAGACAGACAGACAGACAGACAGAGAGCCAGACAGAGGGCCAGACAGAGGGATAGACTGGCCAGACAGAGACCCAGACAGGCCAGACAGACAGACAGACAGACAGACAGACAGACAGACAGGCCAGACAGACAGACAGACAGAAAGAGAACCAGACAGGCTAGACAGACAGACAGACAGACAGACAGACAGACAGACAGACAGACAGACAGACAGACAGACAGACAGACAGACAGACAGACAGACAGACAGACAGACAGACAGACAGACAGACAGACAGACAGACAGACAGACAGACAGACAGACAGACAGACAGACAGACAGACAGGCCAGACAGAGACCCAGACAGGCCAGCCACCCAGCCAGCCAGACAGACAGACAGACAGACAGACAGACAGGCTAGACAGACAGGCAGACAGAGACCCAGGCAGGCCAGGCAGAGAGCCAGACAGAGAGCCAGACAGGCAGGACAGACAGACAGACAGACAGACAGACAGAAAAGACAGACAGACAGACAGACAGACAGACAGACAGACAGACAGACATACAGACAGACAGACAGACAGACAGACAGACAGGCCAGACAGACAGACAGACAGACAGACAGACAGACAGACAGACAGACAGACAGACAGACAGACAGACAGACAGACAGACAGACAGACAGACAGGCTAGACAGACAGGCAGACAGAGACCCAGACTGGCCAGGCAGAGAGCCAGACAGAGAGCCAGACAGGCCAGACAGACAGACAGACAGACAGGCTAGACAGACACGCAGACAGAGACCCAGACAGGCCAGGCAGAGAGCCAGACAGAGACCCAGACAGGCCAGACAGACAGACAGACAGAGGGCCAGACAGAGGGCCAGACAGAGAGCCAGACAGGCCAGACAGAGAGCCAGACAGGCCAGACAGACAGAGACCCAGACAGGCCAGACAGACAGTCAGACAGCCAGACAGCCAGACACGCCAGACAGACAGAAGTTGAATCAATTACAAGGAAGAGGCAATGGAAAGCAAGTGTGCTGACTGAATACCGATGGTAATCAGAGTATCTATGTATTATTCCTGAAATTCCATAAAAATAAATGATCTTAGAACACAGTATTGATAATGGTGATGAAATGTGATAAAAATGGTGATGAAATGTGATAAAACGCCATTGATTGAAAGTACTAACTATAACTAGTCCTCTGTAATATATGTATTCATTTTCTGAATGAAGTAGGTTTGTTTGCACTCTTCTTTAAAATATGTTGCATTGTATTTCACCAGGTTTAGGCAATAAGCATGTAAATGTATGCCAAATACAATACTGAATTGAATGGTATACCATTAGAGGCAGCGAATTTATTGCCTTACATTGCCATATTTATCCGAAAGCGGACATGACACTGATGATGAATAGGCTATTGTACAGTATAATGCTGCAGTAGCGTTCAAGGAAAAATGGAACATACTTGAGTTAAAATTATTCTCGTCATTACATTTTCTTTTAAATAATCTTTCATTCAGTTACATATATATGACTGTGTAAAATGCAATGCATGTAAATAAATAATAAATACTTTGTGACTTAATCCTTATGTACTGCATTAAAAAAATAAAAAGTGCAGCCTACTATTAGTATTTTAATGGTTGACGACTGTTAAAGTACTAAAACAAGCATATAAACATACCATTTTGCACATACTAACCTAAACTGGGTACATTATTATATGCACAGAAGGGTCTATTTGAGAAATACATACTTATAAAAGCCAGAAGGGTATGTGCATCAAGGTGCTATTTGTCAAATAGCACCTTGATGCACAAATATATTCAACGATTTGTGTATGCATCAAGGTGCTATTTGATAAAAGGGGGCATAACTCATAGTTCAATAAATATATCAAAGAAAAACAAACATGTTTCGATAATCTACATATATTCATAATATATAATACAAAATTTTAATGTTAAAAGTGTAAAGATAAGTTTCTGTAAGTGTTCAAATCTTAAAATCCATTTATCTCAATAACTCAAAAAGTGCAGATAGCACCTTGATGCTCTAAGGGGTCGGTATATAAGATTTATGTACAAACCAGAACCTGAATAGTGTATCTTAATTAAAGCCCATACGTATTATGTACAAACCTGACCCTGACTATTGTTCCATTATACAAGCACTTACATACCCATTATGTACAAACCTGGCTCCGACTATTTCCCTT
>JAWPHD010025335.1:0-16636 GCA_037043455.1 Cyrtodaria siliqua
AAACGTTTTTGCGGCAGGATATTGTTTTCCTGGTAAAATCGTTAACCTATATACAGTGCGTATAAACAGACAGAAATATACTTGCATTGTCTGTTATTTGGCTATATAAATAAAAAATAAATATAAACCTAAGTGTGCATAATGAATAACCAACTAAATTCACAAAACAAGGGCACACGTAAAACACTGGGTGTGAGACATACACTCGTGAGGAATTCCCTAACTAGGCATGGGACCCTTACGAGACATTTTGAAACACCAACTTTGGTCGGACACCCGCACCCCCCCCCCCCCCCCCCCCCCCCCCCATAACTGATTGATGTCTATGATCGCACCAAGGAACATTGTCATAATAACCTTAAAAGTGAACTTTTATGACACATGCCACTTTTAATTGATGGTGGATTTAGGAAATCGATCAGAAACTATATGTTTCTGGGATTACTTGTAGCTTGTTTCTGCAAATAATCAAGGTTTGTTATCTCTTGACATTTGAAACATTTTGGTCGAAGTTTGAATTCAATACTGACAATAGCTTTACTGACAATAGCTTGTATCCAACACGGACAATAGCTTGTATTCAACACGTAACTTTATTGATGGAACAAATAAAGAACATAAATATATTCTGCAGTTCGTGTATGCTGTATAACTCTGAACCAGATATGATTATCTCATCATTCTTTTGAACTATTGAAAGGAATTTGATAAAAAAAAAGTTTGTCTGCTGAGCAGAGATTATGGGATGGAATGGTGAGTTGTCCGTCCGTCCTCTGTCGCTTTTTAACTTTTGCCTTGTGAACATGATAGGACCTTCATTATTAGTCTGATTTTTACCAAACTTTGCCAGGGTCTTCAAAATATCAATGAAAGTTCGAACAAGTTCAAAAACAGCGGAGCCAGATTGGATTAGTAACACCAGAGTTATGGCCCTTGTTTTGCTGAAAAATGACATATTTTGTCTTGTGAACACTAGCACTTCCATTTTGTATTTGATCCTTACCAAATTTTGTCAGATTGTTGATATTAATGGAAGTTCGACAACCAGCTATATTGTGATGACCTGGTGTTTCAACATAATGATTAATGAGATGACCTGGTGTTTCAACATTTTGATTGTATCAAGAGCAGTTATAGTTTATATGATTATCAATATTGACAGTATTGCTAGTTTTGAAGTGCCTGGTGTGGACTAGTGCTGTCTGAACAGACAATGTAAACAGAGTACATGTGACGATATGTAATCAGTTTTCGCGACTTGACACTGTTAACAGTGATAATAACTGTTGTCATAGTGTTTTCCTGCAATGGATAGTCCACTCTTATCATTAGATTATCAAATCTTAGCTTACCAGATAATTTAAGTGTTATCCAATGAAGTATTTGATGTTTTACTTTTCAAAAGTTTAGAATTGTTTCTTATGGCAGCCATGTTTGTTGCAATGCATTGTGGGAGAGTGTGTTTACATTCTATTTGCAGTCAGCATCGTCTTTCAGTTTTGAAAACTATATTTAAAATGCAAGGACAGTCAAAGGACAAACTTTTGGTATATATTTTAGTTAAATAATTAATATTGTACACGTTTAACTGTTTATATGCATATGTTTCATTCAATCTTAGTCTGTAAATTAGGTTTTCCTATGAAGAGGGTGTGTCTAGGTTAAAGGTCATGCAACCAAAACATTGGGAACAACCAATATTATGGGCGATTTTGGGTTGGTTGTTTGCATCCAGAGATTTGGTCACTTTCACCCAGATTTGTGGTTGAACATTCCTGGGAGTATATAAGCCCAGTTTTCTGTCATTTTAGGAGGAAGGAGAAGTACAAAATTTAGAAAGCAGCAACTCTGTCAAATTAAAAGGAGAAAAAGCAACTATTCTGTTGAACTGAAAAGCCTATTTTATCTGGAAAATTTAGTAAGACTAGTGTAACATTATTTATAGCAGATTATTTGAAGTTGTTTAAATTTGTTTCCACATTGGTAACTGTAAAATAACATTTTTACAATAACAGAATATTTTACGTACAAAATACTTATCATTTGTTACGAGCAAGTCATCAGTGTTCACCTCAGTTTAATATTACGGAGTTAAAAGTCTCGCGTGTATGTTAGCGTTATTATTTTAAAGAGACTTATCTACAGTAATCAGCGAGAAAGAACATGTTTATATATTGTTAAGGCATTTTCATTGATATTATGATATATAGTGTTGAAGGATTGAATAGCATTGCATTTGAATTCGTGAGAGTTATTGGAATATTTTAAAGATATTAAAATATCTAAATGTTCATACACTAGTCATTGCTTACACCCATTTAATAATAAAATAAAATATTAATCAATCACTGATTAAGAAGATAACAAACTAGGATTTTACGAAGATTCGGTTTATATCCGCGTGTCCTGACAAGCGCGCAACATTTATGGTGTCAGAAGTGGGATTCGTTTAAGCAAGTACGGATCCAGAGATACGAACCTAACGTTTAACTCGGAAAATTGTGTATCATTTTAAAAAAATAAAATGGCAGAGCGAAGTCCAAGATATGATGACGGAGAAGTGATTTTTAATCCGAGAAACACTGAAGACTGTGAAAATCAACAGGGGTTATCAGTAGAAAGGAATAGTCAACAGTCAGGCATGCAGAGTGAAGATGGCTCTCTGCATGACGGTAGTAGTAATTCAACAGATTACCAACATGTAACAAACCATAGGTCTATACAAATCCAAGAACCCAATACAAATGAGGAGACTATAGAAGGAATGAGTCGGCTGATGACTAGCATGACAGGTGTTTTGAAAGACGTGGTGAATGAGCTTAAAAACATTAAACAGATGCCAGACCATCAGAGAAACGGAAGCAACAACCACTCAGATTGTCATATAGAAAACAGCTACCCCTCCCATAGATCATTTAATGAAACCCGTCATATAAGTGATTATGCACAGCACAGGAACTCGTATACAACGCAGCAACCAGCGACACAAAACTCTGGCTACAACCAATCAGAATTTGACCAAAACTCATACAGTCTGACTGCACAACACAACAACTATGGTTCTTCCAGCTGTATGCAACGAGTACCCACAGAAATCAACTCTTATTACTCAAACAACCTAAATATGAGTAATCAACAAGCCTTGCAACCCAGTAGTCATTATTATCCAAATAATGAGACATGTTACAGGGCACCACCTTCCAACTCAAGATCATTCGGCAGTATAAAAATACCAGCCTTCACAGGAAAAGAAGATTGGGAGGTATGGATTGCAAGATTTGAAGCAATTGCAACAAGATACGGTTGGAACAGTGAAGATAAACTTGATCAACTACTACCCAGAATAGAAGACAAGAAATAGAACAGATCCAGATAGAAGAAATAGAAGAAGCACTAGGAGAGCTTTAGATGATAATTTTATAGAAACAGAAGACATTACAAGTGACTACGAAGAGGTCCATGCGCGAATTAATAGGATTCCAAATAATCAGCCTACCAAAACAACAGAAGAGAACAAACAAGGACTTGAAAAGCCATTAGAAAAGAGCACAGACAATAGCCAAAATCAAATCCTAGACCAATTGATGAAAAGGCTTGATAAACTAGAAGAAGCACAAAAGTCCCAATTTTCCGTGAAAAACAAACACCCCAAAAATGAAAATCAAAACATTGAGTGTTTTAAATGTCATAAAATGGGCCATTATGCAAGAGACTGTCCTGATAAAAGAGACAATAACTATAGGGGAAAGCAGAACTACAGAGAAAACTTTGAAAATAACTACAATCACAGAGAAAACAGAAGTAATCAACAATATAAGAACGATCAACAGAATGGGAACAACCATCATTTAAACTACAGGGGACCGACTCTTGCGGCAAAAGGGGGGTCCAACTAGAAAAGGAAGGCCAAACATGTTCAAACATAAGAGAAGGAGAGAACAGCTTACTCTCCACTGCGCAATCACCAATGATTAAGAAAACTAGCCTATGTGACGGAATTTATATTAGAGGTTTTGTTGAAGATTCTCCCATCCTTTTTACTGCTGATACAGGCGCATCAAAAACAGTTATTTCAGCAAGGGTTTATGAGAAAATCAAAGAATGTAACCGGCCAAAGTTGGAGAGGTCATCGTGTTTAAAGGGTGCAGGTGGTTCTCCTATAAAGGAAAAGGGGAAAGCCATGTTCAGGTTGAAGTTGGGACCATTGGAGATCATCAAGGAAGCTATAATAGCAGAGATAGAAGATGATGCTCTTTTGGGTTATGACATACTGATGGGAGGTGAGAAAGGACCAGCAGACATTCTTTTGAGTAGGAACAAGATTATCCTAGATGGCATTGAAATTCCCTGTCTACAAGTGGGTAGAGGCAAGAAGGTCAGAAAGGTTACGTTAGCGGATGACTGCTGCATACCTGGGAGTACAGAAACAGTGGTGAATGTGTATGTTGAGAGAGTTGAAGAAGACGATATTGATAATGAGTAGGGTTTTTTATTGGAACCAACGGACCAATTTAAAGAAAGTTACCAGTTGATGATGGCATCTACTTTGGTAGACATTAATAGAGCACCGACGTGCAAAGTAAGAATTCTAAATCCATTTGCGCATGAGATTCTTTTGAGACAAGATGCTGAAATTGGGAGAGCAGAGAGAATAGAAAGAGTAGTAAGTGTACTGATAGAAAAGGAAAATAAGGAAGAGGATGGTAACCAGGGGAATATAAAACGTATAAAAACATGTATTCAGGAGTCTTCAAGCAATGTGTTGTCCCATAGGAAAGCGAAAGATGAAGATGTGCCTGAGCATTTGAGAGCATTGTTTGAGAAGTCAACTGAAGGTAAATCAGAGCATGAGAAACAGGTAGTGGCAGGCTTGCTAGTGAAGTATGAAGAAACGTTTTCGAGGAATGACTGGGATTTGGGTCTTACAAACCTTGCAGAGCACCCAATTTGCACAGGTGATGCTGCTCCTATTAAGCAAAGACCAAGACGTGTACCACTGGCATATGCTGATGAAGAAAAAAAGGCTATTGAAGATCTCCTACAAAAAGGTGTTATACAAGCAAGTACTTCACCATCGGCGTCTCCCATAGTACTAGTTCGCAAGAAAAACTGATCCATTCGACCATGCGTGGATTACAGAAAAGTAAATGCTTTAGTCAAACCGGATGGTTTTCCTTTACCACGTATACAAGATTGTCTGGATGCTGTTGCAGGATCCAGTTTATTTAGTAGCTTCGACTTAACAAGCGGGTATTTTCAGATTCCTCTTAAAAAAGAAGATATTCCCAAAAGCGCGTTTTGTTGTAAATTCGGGCACTTTGAAATGACCCGTATGCCATTTGGTTTAAACAATGCAGCGGGCACTTTCCAGCGCACTATGGAACTGGCACTACAAGGCCTCCAGTGGGAGACATGTCTAGTGTACATAGATGACATTATCGTGTTTGGAAAGACTTTTGACGAACATGTACACCGTGTGAGTCAAGTCTTTGACAGATTAAAAGACGCAGGTCTCAAGCTTAAGCCAGAAAAATGCAACATGCTTCAAACGGAGGTTGTGTTTCTTGGACATGTCGTGTCTCGAGATGGTGTGAAACCGGACCCCAACAACATTTCAAAGATAGTTCAGTGGCCAAAACCTCAAAATGCGAAACAAGTAAAACAGTTTGTTGCAACAGGATCGTACTACAGGCGGTTTGTACGTGATTTTGCAAAGATGTCAAGACCTTTAGTCGAATTGACCAAAAAGGACAAAGCTTTTATATGGGACAAGGCCTGCGAACAGTCATTTAAAAATATTAAAGGAGCCCTGATCAGTCCAGAAATTATGGGATACCCATTAAATGAAAGTGGTGAGTTCGTTTTAGATGTAGATGCATCAGGTGTTGGAATTGGTGGTGTTCTTTCACAAATACAAGAAGGCAGAGAAAGGGTAATAGCCTATGCTAGTAGAGCTCTGAACAAAGCAGAAAGGAGTTACTGTATCACAGAGAAAGAGCTTCTGGCGGCAGTTTATTTCATCCAATATTTTAGACAATACCTTCTCGGTAGAAAGTTTTTGGTGAGAAGTGATCACCAGGCTTTGGTTTGGTTGTTTAGCTTAAAAGAACCGAGTGGTAAAATAGCACGCTGGATCGAGATTTTAGCCCAATATGACTTTTCTATAGAGTACCGACCTGGTAAAAGACAAGGAAATTGCGACGGGCTGTCAAGATGCATGAGCCCAAGAGATTGCTCATGTGCAGAGATAGATATGAGTGAGCCTTTGAAATGTGGACCATGTCGTAAATGTCAGAAAAGGGCAGAAGATATGGTGTTAAAAGGGGTTGAACAGTCACAAACCGAACCGGAATGCAGTGAAAACATAAATACACAAGGTGGCGGGCAGACAAACAGTTCAAACGTCCAGATGAGAACAGTGTCAATGGCAAATGAACCAATAGCAGGACCATCTGATGAAAGCAAAAGTATCCAGCAGCCAATAGCAAATTGGTGCTGGGTAAGCACACCTGAGGTGATAGCAGCGCAACAAAGAAAAGATCCAGATATTGCTTCAATTTTAAAGGCTATGTTAGATCAAGTCAAACCAAACAGTGCAGACATGCTTTCAGAAAGCCCAGCATCAAGGCACTATTGGATTTTGTGGAATGCTCTTACCTTAAAAGACGGAGTTTTGTACAAAACATTCGAAAAATTGAACGGAACAGATGAGTATTTGCAACTAGTTGTTCCCCAAGGAATTAAACGTGAGGTTATTCATCAGATGCATAATTCATTATTGGCCGGTCACCTAGGAACAAAGAAGACAAAGGCAAAAACACTGTAAAGATACTACTGGTTCAATATGAAGGAAGACATAGGACTGTTTATAAAACGGTGTGATATCTGTGCAGCTGATAAATTGCCGAGTAAGAAACCGAAAGCGCCCATGGGGAATATAGTGACAGGAGCACCATGGGACATTCTAGCTATTGATTTTATGGGTCCGTTCCCTCAAACAGCAAGGGGCAACAAATACGTGTTAGTCCTTACTGACCATTTTTCAAAATATGTGGAAATATTAGCAGTACCTAACCAAAATGCAGAAGAGTGTGCTTCCAGAACTCAAAATGATTTCATATCTAGATGGGGCACTCCATTGGCAATTCACAGTGACCAGGGAGGGACATTCGAAAGTAGGGTATTTAAAGAGTTGTGCCGAATGTTGGAGATAAAGAAAACGAGGACCAGCCCAAGAAATCCTCAAGGTAATGGTCAGACTGAGAGATTTAATAGAACTCTATTAAAGATGATAAAGGCTTACCTCATCGATGAGCAAGATGAATGGGATTTGAATCTTGGATGCCTGGCTGGTGCTTATCGATCAACACCAAATGAATCGACAAAGCTTACCCCAAATATGTTGACCATGGGACGAGAAATAAGACTCCCAGCTAGTTTGATGTATAGCCACTATAAAACGAATACTGCAGAAATGCCATCATTGTGTGAGTATGTAGACAACTTAAAAGCTAAAATGCTTCTTGCCCACGATATAGCCAGAAAACACCTTGGATTTAGTGCAAAACGTAGCAAGGAACTGTATGATGCTAAACTCTCTTTTCATCATTACCAGGTTGGAGACTTGATATGGTGTCTACATGAAACTCGCAAGGTTGGAGTCACTCCAAAGCTTGAAAAAGCGTACGATGGTCCATATCTTATTAAAGAGAAACGTTCAGATCTGAATTTTGTGATACAACTGGACAAGAAAGGTCAAGAGAAAGTCTTACATCATAACAAATTAAAACCGTATGAAGGAGACAGCCCTTCAAAATGGCTAATTTCTGCAAGGAAGAAATTAGTAAATAGAAATTACAGAAATTAATAATGTTGAAAACAGTGATTAACGCTAGTTAAAGGAATGACAAGTGTAAAGAACATAATAATCAAATGAAATAAGTAACACTAACAATGATTTTATAAATGTTTATTGCATAGGCGATGAAAAGTGTATGAACTATAAAAAGATAAATATACAAAGGCGTGTTCCTGTCAAATTAATAAACAAGGAATATTATTAAGTAAAATGTAAAATGTATTAAATTAGTTAACATTAGTAATGCAATGACATGTGCAGAAGTTCAATACGGAGTGCAACGCTAAAACAATAACATACAAGTAAAAATATAATCATAAACAATGCAGTAATTATATTCATCTGATGTTGAATACCGCGCTGATATAAATATAGTAAAACTAGTGCGAAGTACTAAGCTGGTGCTAACAGCATATTGTTTATCTAAATTCGTATGATTCAATAGGTTTAAGGCCAAATATCAACAGTTGATTTATTTTTTGTTGCGTTAACGTGTTTAGACACATTGGATTATCTCAAGCATTGATATACATTTATATGACTTAACTCGGTTGCAATAGTTTCATATTGCGTAGTAGAATAAGACGATAATTCAAATAAAGGTGAACACTGGTGACCTATTAAAATGTTGCTGTGCTACTGGAAACTTATGATGCCCTTCTTGACTTTCAGCCTGGAACAATGAACAGCTTGAATAGAAGAGGCCGTGCCTATCAGTGCAAGAAATGTAAAGAGGTTGGAGTTACACTGATAGATAGAAAGGGAAGGATAGTAGACCACATCATAAAGTACCATCTACCATTGGACAGAGTGCCATTTTCTTGCTCCCTCTGCATGTTCAAGTGTACAGACCAACAGACCCTACTTAACCATATTGTGAAATATAACCGACATGTGCGTACGGCTAGAGATATGAGAGTTACTGACCACAACAAGTACTTGGCAGCATCCCGTAACCCAGCAAATATAGAAGAGGAAATGCTTATGTTGTCCAAAGAAGATTCAGTTCAATGGTTTGCAAGGATAGTGAGACCAGCTATTCCCGAGGACCCTCTCCCTGAAAATAGCTCGTGGGAGGAGGAATTAGAAGAACCTGGCGCTTCAGACATTCCACTTATTGCTTGGCTTGCAGCAGCCAATCCTATAACTACAAGCCCTAACAGACCACTGTCCTCAATTAGTGTTTCCACCAAAGTGAATCCAGTTGACCACTCTTCCGTCTCAATGATGCCTTGGGCAAGTTCGTGCACAGCACCTTTCTACAGTGGACATTACAGTCAACCAACAGCCTGGCATTATAACAGCACTGTACCGGTATCATCAACATGTTCATCATCAACAACGCCATCTGTGAGTGTATCATCAACAGCTTTGATGAATGTACCAACATGGACCACAGGATCTTCAGATCTTTCAAATCCAGCTTTTCAACAGTGGATACCAAACGGCAACATGCCAAGTATGAACGCAACAAGGGCTTGTACTTCAGTGGACGCTCACTATGTAGCCCAGTCTTCATCATTATGCCAGAGTGAGATAACTCCAACTACTCGGTGTCTCAATACCAGTTCCTCCCTTCAGCAGTTTAGGGTAGTAACACCCATGCCTACCACTACTTTAAATACACCAACTCTACAGTTAAGCACACCTCTGCTAGATGAAAGACATGAGAACATTTTGTCAGAGCAATTAGTTGAAAATGTAGATTTGGACTATTTTATCTCCGAAAAAAATCAGGAAACAGAAAATTCAGCCGAAAAAAGACAAATAGAGGATCCAGCAGAAAATGAGGAGCCAACACAGAAAAGGCCAAAGGAAGAAGAAGGGTGGAAGAATGTTGCTAAAGCTATAGCAAATGGAACGAGGGAAATTGTCGATGCATTGGAGAGAAATAGTAGAGCGGTGAGATGTCAGGATAATACGTTGGCCAGGGTCGTTGAGGAGTTAGCCAGGATGAGCAGTTTAATGGAGCGTACCAGGGAACGAAAGAAGAAGAGACGTGAAGGACTGAAAAACAGAGACAAGGAGAACAGACTGTAAAGAATAAAAAGAAGTTAAATAAACAATGACGAATGAGCTGAGCCATTTTTCTTTAATATATAAACAGTGACTATTTTAAAGTATTTGTTAATGGTTAACAATATTATTAAAATTATTCAAATGAATTTCTAAAAGGATTGCTTGCTGAGATGGCAAATTGTTATGTTGTTAGTACTAACGCTCATTTAAATGACATAATGTTTAAAAGAGGTGTTTTATGTCTATTTAGATGTGCTTTGAAAATAGAGATGATTACTCAAGTTATTTTTCGAGAAATGTAAAACTTATATGACTACAATGAGTTATGAAACTTTGATACATAATCTATTTAGGCAGTCGGAGCTTTGCCTTATTAAGTGGGGGATAATGTGATGACCTGGTGTTTCAACATAATGATTAATGTGATGACCTGGTGTTTCAACATTTTGATTGTATCAAGAGCAGTTATAGTTTATATGATTATCAATATTGACAGTATTGCTAGTTTTTAAGTGCCTGGTGTGGACTAGTGCTGTCTGAACAGACAATGTAAACAGAGTACATGTGACGATATGTAATCAGTTTTCGCGACTTGACACTGTTAACAGTGATAATAACTGTTGTCATAGTGTTTTCCTGCAATGGATAGTCCACTCTTATCATTAGATTATCAAATCTTAGCTTACCAGATAATTTAAGTGTTATCCAATGAAGTATTTGATGTTTTACTTTTCAAAAGTTTAGAATTGTTTCTTATGGCAGCCATGTTTGTTGCAATGCATTGTGGGAGAGTGTGTTTACATTCTATTTGCAGTCAGCATCGTCTTTCAGTTTTGAAAACTATATTTAAAATGCAAGGACAGTCAAAGGACAAACTTTTGGTATATATTTTAGTTAAATAATTAATATTGTACATGTTTAACTGTTTATATGCATATGTTTCATTCAATCTTAGTCTGTAAATTAGGTTTTCCTATGAAGAGGGTGTGTCTAGGTTAAAGGTCATGCAACCAAAACATTGGGAACAACCAATATTATGGGCGATTTTGGGTTGGTTGTTTGCATCCAGAGATTTGGTCACTTTCACCCAGATTTGTGGTTGAACATTCCTGGGAGTATATAAGCCCAGTTTTCTGTCATTTTAGGAGGAAGGAGAAGTACAAAATTTAGAAAGCAGCAACTCTGTCAAATTAAAAGGAGAAAAAGCAACTATTCTGTTGAACTGAAAAGCCTATTTTATCTGGAAAATTTAGTAAGACTAGTGTAACATTATTTATAGCAGATTATTTGAAGTTGTTTAAATTTGTTTCCACATTGGTAACTGTAAAATAACATTTTTACAATAACAGAATATTTTACGTACAAAATACTTATCATTTGTTACGAGCAAGTCATCAGTGTTCACCTCAGTTTAATATTACGGAGTTAAAATTCTCGCGTGTATGTTAGCGTTATTATTTTAAAGAGACTTATCTACAGTAATCAGCGAGAAAGAACATGTTTATATATTGTTAAGGCATTTTCATTGATATTATGATATATAGTGTTGAAGGATTGAATAGCATTGCATTTGAATTCGTGAGAGTTATTGGAATATTTTAAAGATATTAAAATATCTAAATGTTCATACACTAGTCATTGCTTACACCCATTTAATAATAAAATAAAATATTAATCAATCACTGATTAAGAAGATAACAAACTAGGATTTTACGAAGATTCGGTTTATATCCGCGTGTCCTGACAAGCGCGCAACAATATCAGACTAGGAACACCAGAGGCCACTTGAATTATTGAAAAATGCCATATTCAGTTGTGAACACTAGTTTAAGTTGAGTTTCAACTTTCAACAACATGACATGTTATGAACAACTACCAGCACTAATTTTAAGGGTCATAATTCTGGGCGGGTAAAGGGCTCTTTTTGCATAAAGGTCATGATCACTCTTATGTTCGGAGCATCCATTAGAACAGCGGTCTGTTAATGGATCACGATCATAAAGCGATTCAAAAAGTTGTGATCCTAATGCGATCCATTAGAATGTATAATAGTGTTACATGATAGCGATCCATTAGAATGTACATAGTTTTACATAATAGCGATCCTAATGCGATCCATTAGAATGTATATAGTGTTACAAAATAGCGATTATAATGCGATCCATTAGAATGTACATAGTTTTACATAATAGCGATCCTAATGCGATCCATTAGAATGTGTAATAGTTTTGCATAATAGCGATCCATTAAAAGTTGTATAAGGAGTGCGATACATTCATAACCACTAATGGATCATGATGCATTTCCCATTTAATCAGGATCGCGATCCAAGTGCGATTTTGATGATGTTCGTGTTTATAACAGATTTTGTCAGGAATATTAAATAGCGATCAATTAGCTCATTTGCATGTGAAATTGGACCGCTTCTAAATCGCTTTAAAATCACGATCTTGAAGCGATCCATTAACACGGTTTGTTAGGCTTTTTGTTTTGTTTGGGAATACATACTTTTCACCAGTTATACCCTTTTATCGAAGTCTTTTTCATCACACTGTTTCATGAACCATTATTACTCATGTATTTTAAGATATTTTGTTTAAACGCAATATATTAAAGTTTTCTTCTCGTTTCAGATATGTTTTGTTGCAAAAAATGTGTTTGAATTCATTTTGTCACTTACATGCGTTTTATTTAGCTTTACAACACTTGTATCTTTCACGCTGGTGCCTTTTCCCGGGATGTCAGGTGGTTCCCGACCTTACCTCGCGGGTAACGCACTGAGGTGTATAGTTGCCAGTGATATTTTTTAGTCAATTTTTATTAAGTCGCATGCATATGGGACAAGTCTTTCGTACAATATTGTTTCTCAAAAACGTGTACACATCTATTGTAAACGGCACTCACTTACGGTTTTTCAATTGCAGTTGTTTAGTGTTACTCTAAGTATAGTATTAATAATTTATGCTCACTGATTTTTTACACAGGGGTCCGGCTCATGTGCTTTGTCGCTAAATACCAGTTGAAATCGAACAAAAGTATGGATAGACATCTGAGTCCATCAGCCATATCATAGAATAGAACATTATACATGGGCAATAATTAGGCAAACAGGTCATTCTCACTAAGTTCAGTCTATGATGAATATTGTTTTAATTAAAAGAGCAAATCCTTCAATTCTACATGCTTCCTATACCCAAGTGTTCAAGGCGTCCAACATTGGTTTATATTTTAATATCGCTCAATACAGTACCGAAAAATGGACATCGAAACGTTGAAGAACTGGTCCAAAATTTTACTCGGAATACCCCGTGCCTAAACATAGTCACTCTGTAAACAACAACTCTAACGGCAGTTGCGTACCAAAATAGACCACGGATCATTTAGTCGTCAACGCAGATAATGAATGTTAATTGTTTCCTTACCAGTTAATTCAATGGAAGCTACATTTTCTCTTCTGTTTACAACCTTCAAATCTTGTTTCAATCGGCAGCCATATTGTCTGGTACCTGCGCTCGAAGAGAGAATAGCGAGCGCAGAAGTTCATATATGCGGCTAGTATATTTTTTTTCACAGGTTACATTCATTTATACCATATTAAACTATAAAAATGAAAAATTTGCCGAAAACGAAAAAAAACACCAATTAAATCGTGTGTACTTGGGCAAACATAGGCTATATTTGGGTAAGTCGTATCCGATTTGATAATTTTTTTAAAAAAAGCTGAAAAATTCATATCTGCGGCTAATATATATTATTTTTCACTGATTACATTCATTTATACCATACTAAACTATAACAAGAGGCCCAAGAGGCCTCTACTGGCTAACATGGCCCTTATAACATCAATGAAGCGAGTGACTGCAATTTACGTTTTTTGAAATTCTAGGGCAAAATACAGTATTTTTAACTTAATCAAGGGCCATAACTAAATCTGAAAATCAAAGGCCATAACTCTGCTGTTACTGGTCCGATCTGGCTGGTTTTCAAACTTGTCCGAGCTTTCATTGATATTAACAATCTGGTAAAGTTTGGTAACGACCGGATGAAACATGAAGGTCATATTGTCTTAACGGTGCAAAATATAGCATTTTTAACTAATTCAAGGGCCACAACTCCGCTGTTACTGTTCAGATCTGGCTGGTTTTCGAACTTTTTCGAGCATTCATTGATATTAACAATCTGGTAAAGTTTGGTAAAAATCGGATGAAAAATGAAAAACCTATTGTCTTAAAGAGGCAAAATATAACTAAATCAAGGGCCATAACTCCGTTGTTACTGGTCCGATCTGGCTGGTTTTTAGACTTAAATACATATATTGTTCAGTTTCAAAAAAAGCCTTTGGTTGTTCCTTCTCTCAATCTGAGATAAAGGGTGGACTCCTTCTGGATGTTGTAGTCAGACAGTGTGCGGCCATCTTCCAAATGTTTTCCAGCAAAGATCAATATCTGCTGATCTGGGGGAATTCCTTCTTTGTCCTGGATCTTGGCTTTCACATTCTCAATGGAGTCTGAAGCCTCTACATCGAGGGTAATGGTCTTGCCAGTGAGGTTCTTCACAAAGATCTGCATCCTGTCTTCAGTGCCTAAATAGACAATACAGTGTAAACAAAACTACATCCCATCAAAAGGAATTCTCTAACAATAAAGTACACACCCAGAGCAACTAGGGCGGAGATATCTAAGTACTGGCGACACGTCAATTTTTAGTGAGTTTTCACATATACATAGTGTATCATTGGCAGTTATTCTTATCTATATATATGTAGGTATTTTACCTTCAGCTTTCACATGGGTTGCTTAATTTGCATATTCTTCATCAAAATAATGTATCCCATATGTCAAAATTATTTAATAGTTTGTGTTTAAAGAGTGAATATAAATCATAAATATATATATTTTTAATTAGAATCAAATTTCATCTTAATATTCATTCAATAAAGGGAGGTAATTTAAAAAATAATTTTAAATTAATATTGTTATTTAGGTTTAAATATAGAAACATCACAACATACTTGTATATTAAAAACAAGAGGCCAAAGAGGGTCTGTATCGTTCACTGGCTAACCCCGGGGCGGTGCCCAAATTTGACCCCAGGTTCATCATTTGATCAAACTTGGTAGATGATCAAAAAGCTGATATTAAATAAAATTAAACCTTTATCTCTTGTAGTTTCAGAGAAGATTTTCCCTATAACTCTATGTAAAACTGATCCAACAAAGGTAGAGTGTGTGTGTGTGTGGGAAGGTGGGTGGGTGGGGGGGGGGGGTATTTTAAAATAATAGTTAAAAAATTGAACCCATAAACCAAGGTTTAGTTTTAAAAAATAACAAGCAATTTTTAATGTTTTTTTTACAAGTTTTGTTACCATGGCAACCACATTTCTTATGGGAATCTACCCAAAAGGGCAGATGCACTACTACACCATGAGAAAAACATTCTTGCCAAGTTTGACATTGATAGTGCCAGCTGTTCTTGATTTATCACGAAGACAAGCGATTTTTAGTGATTTTTTACAAGTTTTGTTACCATGTCAACCAGATTTCTGACGCGAATCTACCCAAAAGTGGAGGTGCATAACTACAACATGACACAAACATTCCAGTCGAGTTTCGAGTTTGTAGTTCAAGCTGTTCTTGTTCTTGAGTTATCGCGATTTTAAGTGGTTTTTTACATGTTTTGTTACCATGGCAACCACATTTCTTATGCGATTCTGACTAAAAGGGGAGGTGCACAACTAGACCATAACACAAACAATTCTGCCAAGATTCGAGTTTGTAGTGCAAGGCGTTCTTGAGTTATCGCAAAGACAATAAGATTTCGACAGACAGACATCTTTTAGATATGTTTTGTTACCATGGCAACCATATTTCTTATGCGAATCTACCCAAAAGTGAGGTGCACAACTAGACCATGACACAAACATTCCAGCCAAGTTTCGAGTTGGTAGTGCCAGCCTTTCTTCAGTTATCGCGAAGATAGGAAGATGGACCGACCGACCGACATTTGCAAAGCAATATCCCCCCCCCACCCCCCACCCCCCACCCCCCACCCCACCACTTCTCGAACTTTTGGCAATGCATTTCGAGGGTTGATAATAATATCCACTGGCACCCTCAACAGGATGTGGTATTTATTTATTTTAATTATACCGAAAAAATACTCCTAATATACTAATACAGTCGATATTGAAGAAATAATTGATGATGTTGTTGAAAAGAAGAGGCCCAAGAGGGCATGTAGATGCTCTACTATGTAAAGATGTCATATTTAGCCTTTTCGTATATAAACTTTGGGTCGCCATGGCAGCCGTTTTGATTATTGCAAGAAAACAAAAAACACAAACTCAATAGACGCCAACTATTGTGATAAAGTTTCAACAAAATCCTTCAAAAGTTTTCAGAGAAGATTTCATATTTAATCTTTTCCTATATAACTCTATGTAAACCTTGGGTCACCATGGCAACCATTTTGATTATTCGATGATAACGAAAAACACAAATTTGATAGAGGCCAACCCAAGGAACATGTATATGATATTTTACTGGAATGGATTAAGTGGTTTCGGAGGAGATGTCGTTTGAAATTTCCTTAAATTTGACTTAGTTTTAGCCTTGGTGGCCATCTTTGGACAACTGGCGGCTGCGGAAAACACAAATCTGAGGCGCACTATCCTAAAGATCATTGTGAAAAAGTTTCAACAAAATCCTTCAAGAGGTTTCAGAGAAGATGTAATTTTTAGCCTTTTCCTATATAACTCTAT